>VXAA01003152.1:473627-494180 GCA_013399115.1 Anseranas semipalmata
TTTTTTTTTTTTTTTTTGCCCAAAGACATAATAACTATTTTAGGTAACTTCACACTGTGACAAGGCCTGTGTTATGTAAATGAAATGAAGACATTCAAGAATGAATTAACAGATGATAGTGAGGCAGGACAACTTTGGAAAAAAATGGTGAGGTGTTTTCTAGTAGAATCTAAAACTTATTCTACAATGTTGACTCAAGCATGTGGTATTTTCTGAACTGACTTCTATGAGCAGAAAACTTGTCTCCTTGTTTATATCTGTCCAAATACATACTTGGTTAGATAGTTCAGTTTAGGCCATGATGCTTGTGCGTGTGTTCTGGTAAGGTTTGTTCAATCCGGTAAAGATCTGTAAAAGATAAAAGGACAGATTCTTAGGTTACATGTTAGGGAGAAAATGTACATTGTAGCTAGAAAATTTCTGTGTAGAGTACCATCTGTGTGGATGGTATTTTTAAGAATGGTAGCCTTACATCCTTCATATTGCATACACTGGATATTACATAAGAAAAAGCCCAGCATGCACATAGACCTCTTCATAGAAGACTACTACCTATTGCAAACCTTCAGGAGCCAATCTGTTTCAGAGAAATGGGAAGTGTAGTGAAAGAGAGGAGGAGGCAAGGAGGTATAACCTTTTCATTGTGACTAGAATGGCCACCTGCCAAAGGCTAGAGTTAGGGTAAATCTTAGAGGGAAGAAGCAGCAGTCTACATGGACATCCTGTAGAGCTTGAGAAGGAGCCAGTGTTTAGGGCAGATGGTGAAGGAGCAAGGATGAGTAAGTCCTTTGGCTAGTGTGCGGGAGATCCTTGGTCAGTTTTCTGTAGGCCACAAACGCTCCCTGTGACTTTGGACAAGTCTGTGCATATGCTGTTCTTGGATAAATTGCCCTCTGTCTGCTAGTTATGCATCTATTTTAACTTTAAGTGTCGAACTTCAGTGCTCCACCGGATACAAAATAATCTTAGTATTTCAGATGCAACTGCTCTGCTCTACATCTTAATTCTGCATTTAGGGAAGATGGTGAGAATCATCTCTTTTAATTCCTCACTTCTCCGTTTGAATAGGAAGCTGATGTTCTACCTGCACCATCAAATAACTAAAAAAGTTATTTTTGCAGTTTCCTGAACCCACAATGTTATGGTATTTAACAATTCTACTTACGATGAAAGGCCACAGTAGTGCCCAGAAGTAGCCACCAATGCTCTCTAATGGATGTGAAGCCTTCCAAATCTCAAATTTACTTTTCTCAGGAAGGAAGGAACACTAACACTACTCTTGGAATCCAGTTTACTTAGGAATGTACTTGCTGTAATTATGAATCAGAAAATATTTCAATGAGAAGAGGTACCAAGCAGATCTAGGATTGCAGTTGTAGTGGTATGCAAGGTCAGTGTCATACATGTGATTCTGAATACAGATAAATAGCAACATAATTGTAAGCTAATTGGCAAAGTCAGAATTAACAAATGATTTTGCAATGAGTAACTAGGAAACACATTGCATAATTATTTTTAGAAGATTTTTACTCTTTTTTGTTAATATTTAATTTTTGCAAATTAGCCGGGAGACTAATCCTCTGTATCAACCTGGTAAGTTTAATCTTTTAAAGTTCAACTGCTTTCTGCATACATAAAACATCTACCTTCTTTATATAGAACATTTTTTTTTTAAATCCTTGCATAAGTAAAGGAAATGAACTGATTTTGCTCACATTTACCAAAAAGAAAATAAATTAAAAATATTCACCTTTGGGCTGAAACCCAGCGTGGAAAATTTGAGTCAAAACGCAGAACTTTCCAGCTAGTTATATATATGTGAAAAATACAGAATTTTAATAAGACGGTTAAAATAATTTTCTGCTATTGCCCACTGATTGTGAAATTAAAGTGTAAACTTTTGTATTAGCTTACAGCATGATGAAGCAGACAAATTGTAACTCATTTGCTATTAAAAACAAGGTTTCTGGATGACAAACAACTAACTGTCCTCGAGCCTCTGCCCAGGAATACTGAACACCTACCCTGGACATTTACCTTAGTTGTCCAATCACAACTTTTGAATCATCACATGAAGCAAGGAAATAATTATTAGGGAGAGAAGGAAAGCTGCCAGCTTAATAATACATCTTGGAAATGTATCACTAGGAATGATGTTAAAACATTCCCCTGACAGTGACTTCGGCAATAGTCTGCCTCCTAGGTTCTCAGCCTGCTGGTGTTAATATCCAGTGCAAGCGGGTTCATTTGCCACATCACCTTTTCTTTCCATATTTTGCTAGTTGTGCCAGTGAGTTGTATTGGCCTGAATGCCATCTCTTGGAAAGCGCTTCTTAGTCCAGTTCAGAGTCCCATACTTAACATCATACCTAAAAGTAGGGATGCTTTTCAATCGTCATTTCTTACTACTTGTTTGGTTCAGATCACTGCAATTCTGGGTACTGTGGGTATAGATTGTATGCAGGCGCAAATGGAGATACTTCTGCTTTTTATGCATGGAGATGGACATCTCTTTTTCTCTGGAAGCTCTGTCCTTTAGGGATTATGGAGAACTTTCTTAGGCAAATGAATCATTACTGTTTCTTTTCATTTGTCTTGAAACAACGAGTTTATTGTTTTTTAGTGATTAGATGGCAGGTTAACAAAGCTTTGATAAAAGCCTGAATATGCAGAAAATGGATGTCTTACAGCCCACTCCTAAAAGAAAGTTAAATAAAGAAGCCATTTCATGAAATGGTTCCTAATTCTTTATTCTCCTGTGTTTCATACAAATACCGATACTTCCAGCTCTGAGAGTATTGTAGACAACCCCAGGTATTACACAAGTTATCCAAGCCTTTCTGAAGGTTTCTAACGAAAACAGGGGCTGTTCATAAACAGACGTGACGTGAACATTGGTGCATCCAGATTTAACAGCCAGGCCAAACACATGTGCAATTTATTTGGGCTATAGAAACACATCTGCTGTATGAAGTCAGAATTTAAATTAAAGCTTTAGCAGTTTAATCAAAGATCTATTATTAATCCAAGTGCACTGGTATTAGCACATACAATCCAAACTATCCAGTTATTCTGGTAATTAATGTAGTAATACAAGTAAAACTAATGTACACAAACTTCTTAATAGCTACCTTTCTTTGATGTTGAGTTTCCAGTGCTTCACAAAAATAGGAGAATAAAGTTTCAAGATTGAGCAATCAATATTCAAAGTTCTTCACAAGCAGAAGTATGTTCACTGTGTTTTTTTTTTCCTCTTTTCCAGGCAGAGAATGGTGTTAACGCTGATGATTTCTTCCTACACAATCTGGGGTTTGTTTGTGTCTATTTTTATGTATATTCCAACATTCACTATTCCTTCTTCTATCTTCAGTTTTCTGCAATTCCACACTATATAACTTCTAATGATTAATTAACCATTATCATAATTTATCATAATCACTAATAGCTCACTCTAAAAAAGAACAATGATTTGGAAGACACACATACATACAGACCCATACAGACACAATGTTCCAGTAACCAATTTCTACCAATATCTTCAAGTTACAGCAATATCACTGGTGCATTATAAAAACATTCCAACAACATGCCAACTTCATGCCTGATTTTGACAGTGTACTTTTAAGTAATGGGGTGATGGGCACTGAAGAAATACGAAAACTGAAGAAACTGAAGTATCTAATATACTATTTTTAATAGATTCATTTAATAAGCTTTCTGTTTTCTGTTTCGCTTTTTTGTTTGTTTGTTGTTGTTGTTGTTGTTATTTTTTTTCCTTATAAAGTCTTTTTAGTTTCTATGCTTTTTTGAAGTTGGGTTATATTTTCAGGATTTTCTTAGCAACTGGGAGGACTAACTCTGGATCTACAAAAACATTTATATGTATAAAGTTCCTAAATCCTGCTGAAAGCAAGGAGTTACACATGTAACTCCTTTCAGCAGGATTTAGGAACTTTATAAGAAACTAAAAGGACTACAATTCTTTATCTATGAAATCCAGACATTAAATAGAGTCCCAAGTAATCTGATACTGAATTTTTAGTTGTTAACACTGAATATTTAGCTTGTCATAAGTTTGGATTTCAGAGAATATGTTCTCCTCTTACACATACAAATATAGCCTGAGTGCGGTAAAAATACTTTGGTCATTTGTCTGAGAATCTAGAGATTTTGCAGGAGCAGTAACAGTAGCAAACAGCTCCTTTTTGAATTGTCATATGTTATTCACACCTAGCCTTAGGAAAGAACGGTGCGTTCTCAACAAATTAAAATGACAGATTTTTACCCTAAAGTACTTACAATCAAAATTTATAGCTCTGACAAGGCTATTGGATGTCCGAAAATCCAGGACAAATGGTCCCTTCACATGACTCATCAGCTGTATGGGAAATGCTTTCTGGATGCATGGGAGATCTTGAGCATGAACTGCACACACGGTCTCTGCAACAAATCTCTTGCTTTTTGAATGGAAATATAGGAATTTGCTCTTGTCGTACTTAAAACAAATTGTTTTCTCGTTAAATATTGTCTGAAGAATGGGAAGAAAGTCTAAGAGCAGCATGTTAATGTTGTTGCAGTGCTGAGTAAATATATTTTAGCATATGGTTTTCAACACAGATTTGATAAATAAATACTTTAGGAGTGTTTAAAATCCACATCGGATTAACTGTATAACCATTTCTCCTAGTAAAAATAGGAAAAAGATTTGGTACCATTCTGTTGTTTCTGTTTTCTGCCTGCTCCTGCAGCTTTAGATATTGCTCTGAAGGATGACCTACACTCACTGGCCTAGTTAGCCTAGTTGTGCTCTACACAGTGTTGGTAAAGGTCAAAGTATTCTCAGATGGTACACCATCTTAGGAGGAAGCACTTTGCTGAGGGACAGCATTCTCATACAGTATACTTACAATCAAAAAATGTGTCTTGGCTGCTAAGACCAGCTTGGCTAAAGAAGGAAGGTCTTTTTAACTATGCTTTTTTTTTTTTTTTCTTTTTTCTTTTTCTTTTCTTTTCTTTTTTTTTTAGTTCATTGGCCTGCTGTCAAGCCTTCTGACTTTCAAATACCTTCTTTATAAATTATCATATCTTATTCATTCAGTGCCTTAGGAAAAAGAGTGCTTCATAGTCAAATTAAACTGCCTTATTTGTGCCCCAAGGTGCTTACAATTTTTATAAGGCATAAAAGTACAAGAGGTTGTTATCAAAGGTGGGGAACCAGGTGATGGGACCTGAAACTACAAAAGTAAAAGATTCTTCTTTCTCACTGCTGCCTTATTGGGTTTCGAAAAGGCAGGGTTTATCCTAGTACTTTTGGCTCCTGTATGTTGCTGACATTTTCAACCTGACACTCTCACTTAAACTCCTAATGGGAGTTCAAAAAGACATCAGTTGACTCACTTGTTGCTAATGGAGCTGCTGAAAGGAAGCCATTGCTTCACATTGCACGGGAGTCTTTTTGTGAAATTGTTTCTATTGTTATATAAAACGTTCTATTATTATATAAAATGCTTTGCTTAGCAAGTGGGAAGTCATCTCTGGAGCTCTCTGATATTCCCACCAAAGTTTATATCTAAATCTTGTCAGTGTTAATAAAATTCTAAGACTAGCTGTCACAAAAACTTGAAACTACAGTATGAAAATACCTTGAGGCTTGCACACTCCATGGTAATGCCATCTGAGAAGGAAACTCACCAAATGGAACTATAATTGTTTCCCAGTCCCAATGCAGAATAATTATAAAACTCTGTCTATTAAGTTTAAATACAGGCACCAAAATATTCCCACATCCTGTAGTCTCAGACTGGGGATAACATTAACAGAATACTCATTTGAAAAGCACTTGAACAGTCACAAGTATGCAAAATCTTACAACTCTATTATTTTAAGTCTGTTTCTTGGTGGAATCCTTCTCAGGGATGGTATATGGAGACTTTCTTACTCTATATCACACACATTCCACCCAGTGTTCCACGCTTCCATGACACGCCCTCAGATTAGAGAACCTGCTGATGTTCTAAGTTTGCTGTGTCCTACCTATCTGTGACTTTTTTGTAACCTCAAAGTAGAACCTGTCAAAGCCAGGATGGATGTGGCAGGCAGGGATTGAATAACAGTAGCAAATGACAAGAATAAAATAGGATAGTTGTGTGTTTAGAGATTATCAGTCATATTCTAGTCATAAATTATGCACACACAGTCAGAATATAGTAATATAGTTCCTATGAAGTATTATCTACATAGAGGTTTTATATTTTATGTAACTTCATGAAGACATCAATTTATGATTCTTTTTAAGTATTTTAGCACTTTGGGGTTTTATGCAAAACTTTCTCCAGTGATCTGCAGTCCTCAAATTTAGTAAATTGGATGAGTATTTAGACAGATGTCATTGAGGAGAAGTTTATAAATCAGCTGTAGAGAAAGTGAATATTTATTCAGAAACCTGTGGTGATTCTTGAACTCTTATCTTGAACAAAGAAAGGACGATGTTCACAAGCAGAAATCATGAAATGCAATGGAATGTATTATTACTATTGTCTTCAGCATCTGCTGAATGAGGAAAATGTTTTTTACCAAAAAAAGCAGCAAATCAAAGACAATTGGATATTTATAGCTGTTTGAATTGCCTTATAGTTCTACTAGTAGTGGAGATCTCTTATTGTTCCTCAGAGAAGATGCTTGCACGGAATTTAGCTATCATTACTATGTGATTTCCAATTAAGAAGAAAATTAAAAGTACCCTGGTGTAATGGACATAATCTGAGGGGCTCAGTCTAGATTTCTGCTGCATACAGATGAAGAGAAAGACTGATGATTTATCTGAGTGAGAAGACTGCAGGCTTTTTGTGGAAATGTTCTGTTAGACTTCTGAATTCTGGTAGAATATATTTGTGCCACAAAAAGTCTGGCCTGCAAATTAAGCATTTGATTTGTTTTTGATGTTCAGAAAATTTCAGCTTAGGAATCCAAGTAAGAACTATGTTAGATTCAGGCAGAGGAAGGTGCCAGCCTCTCAGGGAAGAAGAAAAGAGATGTTACTCTAGGTCTACTGGGACCTGAAAGATTCAAAGCCCCAAAGATTCCCCAGCCCCAGAGGAAGCTGGCACCATGGGATGTTCTCTCCTGGACTCAGAGGAAAGTCTGCATAGGAGGGAAATGGATAAAGCACACAAATGCTTCTTGTCACCTTCTCTCCCATCACTGATAATTACTACCAGATGGGACAACACACAACTAGTCCTACAAAGTGATTGTCACTTCCTTTCATTATACCAATTATCTTTGGCTAGTGTGGGAACATATATGTATGTATTTTATTATTATTATTATTTTCTAAAGAAATTATAGTCTAGAAGAAAAGATATTAAACAGAAAAGTATGAAAACATTTAGGGAAGATTAATAAGGGAAGCTGAAGACACTGAAGAAATAGCTTTATTTATGAAATAACAGTCAAAGTTTAAAATATATAAGGAACACAGAAAACCATAGCAATAGGAAAAAAGGAAAAAATGATTCAAGAGAAAGAAACAAACATGTATTCTACTACTGCCCTATTTTTAACAGGAAATGACAAAATTATTAATAGGGAGACAGAGATGACGTAAGTATTCAACACTTATGAGTGTTCGATTGCAAAGAAGCAGTATTATGTAGCAGAACAAAGTATTTTATGGCTCATTAGTTGCCAAGGAATATTTTAAAGATGTCCGTACATCTGACAGTCAAGAATGCTTGTAAAAACCGTCTGAGGATGTCTCTGGACTGACAGTATTGATATTTATAAAATATAGGAGTCCTTGGAAGATTCCAAATATCTGTGGTTGCTGGTACTGTGTGAATGTAAAATTAATCTGGTACCAGTGCAGGAAAATAATGGAAAAGGTGAGTAAAGATTCAGTTTATAAAGTATTTAAAGTTAAGGGCATAATTAATGGTAGTCAACATTCTTTTTTTAGATAATAGGTCTCATCAGAGTAATTGTGTGATAACATTATAAATGTGATTGAAAACAGCGAATATAGATTTTTAGACTGATAATGTGGATAAGTGAATACATCCTTGTATCTAACTAAAGAACTATGCAGCAGTATATAGTGTTAATTACACATGGTTTTAAACTAGTTGACTAACACGTCTAAAAATAAAACTGCCAGTGTGTAGTCTGTCTTTGGAAGCGGTATACTACTATATTAGCGTGAAAGATACAGAAAAGAATGGGATGAGACAAATGGTAAGACCAGGTCAGTCTAGCTTGGCTGGTAAACTGGGTGCGTTGTTATTATTATATCGAAACAGACAAATGCTGAAATTTCCTTTTAAAATTAAATCTTAGAGGCCAATAAGCTGATGGTCTTGGAGCAGAATATGAGTTCCCAGTTCTCAAGGGCAGTGCCACTTTAAAGAGCTCTGGTAAGGTTCTGGGATGTATAAGATGACTAGCAGACAGCTGACATGCACTGATGAAGCTAGATGTTACTAGACAGCTTGAAAAAACAGCAAGGGCTTAGGAAGATCCCCCCAAAAATTGACTTTAAAAATGGAAAACTTCCCACCATTTATATTTAAAGAGCTTGCACTATTTACCCATCACTGAAAAGACAGAGGATGCACTTAGAGTGGATAACTGTCTTGTAAGGGAGAAAATATGGGGTCCAGCAAGGAGAAGCATAACAAGAACCAGTGGCTGGAAGTTAGCACCAGGCAGATACTAAAGAGAAGTAAAGTACAGTGAAAGTGATTAATTGTGGGAGCGAACTGCCAAGCAGATTCTCCATCTGTAGATGTCGTTAAATTAAGATTGAGTGCACATCTTTTTAGACGATATGTTTTAGACATAAATTAGGTTTTAGTCAAATTAAAATTATTACAGTCAATATAAGAACAAATAATTATATACAATGGACTTTAATGTGCAGGAATTGACTAGATGATCTTTTTTTTTTTTTTTTTTCCTTTTGGCTTTAAATTCTTTAGCTGGATTTGTAAAAGAAACATAGCAAATACAGACTGGTCCACGGCTAGGCATTTGGTCTTTAAGCACTATAGTGCCTGTGTAAGCTGCCTGAAGAATATAGTTTGAATATGGCCAGTAAATGTCTCTGGACAGTCTCTAGAATCTTTGCTGACATTTCAGCTCTGTGGTTACAGTTTATGTATTCTTCACTCAGGCAAAATCTTGACTTCTGGATGTAATAGGTTTGAAAATAAATCTAGTTTCTGGAACTTCAAATCATTTGAGGTTCACCCAGAAACTGTAAATATTAACTTGGACTGATTTCAAACTGAAACTGAATTTTTATCCTTGAGATGAAATTCTTATTTCTCATTATTAAACCCATGAAACACTCTTTATAAAACTTTCTTTCATCTGTGTTGTCTGGCTCTGAAAAAAAAATATTATTTTTCAAGGCCTGATAAATGTTTGTAGAGAAGTTACGTTTTCCAGGCTATTTGGGCTTATAGCAGTATAGGAAGGAATACATAGCATGTATTGAAGAAGATGTTTTCCTCAAAGATTCTTCAGATTTCAAGAGCCTTTAGACATGATTTAATAGAACATATAAAATCGATAAAATATTCAGGCATAAAGACCAGTTGTATTTACTTCAACTAATCTAGAAAGCTAGGTATAAAAAGGTTTTCTGGACTTCTGTACATCAAAGGGTGCCTTCAGGTGACCATTGGTGATTCACAGTGAAATGACAAAGAGGTTATTGTCCTCAAATATAACTTTTGCTCTTTTGCCAGAGGCTACTGTCCCCATTGGAGAGGTTACAATGGCAAACCTACACCATTTCCTAAGCCTCTCCAAGTTATAGGTGTACTCACGTTGTTGTTTAACCCCAGCAGGCAGCTCAGCACCACACGGCCGCTCGCTCACTCTCCTCAGGTGGGATGCAGGAGAGAATGGGAAAGGTAAAAGTGCCAGAACTCATGGGATGAGATAAGGACAGGTCACTAGGAAAGCAAAAGCCACGCACGCAAGCAAAGCAAAACAAGGAATTCATTCCCTACTTCCCATCGTCAGGCAGGCGTTCAGCCACCCACAGGAAAGCAGGGCTCATCATGTGTAACGGTGTCTTGGGAAGATAAATGCCATCGCTCTGAATGTTCCCCCCTTTTCTCTTTTTTTCCCCCAGCTTTTATTGCTGAGCATGACACCATATGGTATGGGATGTCCCTTTGGCCAGTCTGGGTCACCTGTCCTGTCTGTGTCCCCTCCCAGCTCCTGGTGCACCCCCAGCCTCCTGCTGGCAGGGCAGCACGAGAAGCTGAAACGTTCCTGGCTCTTTGTGAGCACTGCTCTGCAACAACTAAAACATGGCTGTGTTATCAACACTATTTTCATCAAAAATCCAAACCACAACATGTGAGCCCCTACGAAGAAAATTAACTCTATCCCAGCCAAAATCATGACAACATATTATCTTAAACTGCCATTAATTTTGACTTGAGCTAATAAGGTGGGCTGTGAACTATAGCAGAAAACTCATGCTAGATTTTGCTGGCTGTTACAAAAGTGGTAACCTGTAGTAAAATAGCAGGGAAGAGCAGGTCTCTTAAATGTTCTGGATGTGGGCTATACAGCTGTCTGGAGGCGCTCTAAGAGTTGACATGAGCTTGTTCTTGTATCAGTCATGTAACTCAGAATAGTTCAGGGGATTGGCAGTGTTTTCAACTATTTCTGCTCCATACAGAAATGCACAGCGGTAAAAATTTGGGCACAAAACCTGTAATTATTGAGCAAAACAATTTCTTTCTTGTTTAACAAAGGTCAGAAAAGAAAAATGAACCAGTTTTGAATACCTTTCTAATTCAGTGACTGAATATATTTTTGCAAAACTTCAAAAATTGTCTGCTGGATCTGCTAGCTGTTGATCAAAGTGGGAAACATTGTAACATTTCATTTATACAAGTATGAATGCATGCATGTGAGTAGGAAGTGCCCAAGATAAATTGTCTTTTGAAGTACATTTTCAGCCTAAAACATTACCTATCACTTTCTTTTATCCCAGTAAAGATTTAGTAAGATTTATTCAAACATAATATTATTAATAGAATAATACATTATATGCCATTCTCTGAAGCATTTATTAGTGTGTTTGACGTCTGACCAACATACTTTTAAACATTCATTTTCCTATTGACTCTGTAAAAGTGACCTATGCACTATAAAGGATTCCTTCACTAATTAGTCCTTCTTTATTTCTAGGCACCACCAAGATATTCGTTTAATACTAGAATACTGTATTTTTTTTCTTTTTACGACTGAATTTTACTGAGGTAGCAACAGTGCTACTAACAAACAATAACAATAACAGTATAATGATTTATTACCACAAATAGCTGAAAACAAATGGCAATTAGGAAATAAATGAGTAAAACTCTGATCCACAGTGTTCATTTACTCTGTAATTTACATTGGGTCTTCCCATGCAATAGTACAAATTAGCGATGTTCTGCTGTAGACATAAATAAAACCAGGAAAACATCCATTTATTTCATTCTAGGTGCTAAGATTCCTACAGGGTTTTGCATTAGAAGAACCCACAGAAGTATCAAAAGGCAATGTCCTACTGTATATAGATTGTTACACAAAAATACAGTTCCTGGTCCACTCTCCTCTCCTCTCCTCTCCTCTCCTCGCCTCACCTCGCCTCTCCTCACCTCTCTTTTAATAATCAGTGTCAAATGACGCACAGGAAACCATATCTACAACGGTATTAACTACACTGACCACAGTAACCCAGAATCCTCTTAGGAAGATCCTTTCTTTCTGCAAAAGTCACTGACAGTTGAGCCCATTGCAACTATTTGCCTGTGGAGAACCTTGGGTAGTTATAGTTTTATAACATGAAGTGCCACAACTATTATTAAAAAAAAAAAAAGAAAGAAAGAAAGAAAGAAAGAAAGAAAGAGAAAAAAAAGAAAAGGTTGGCATTGTTAATGAGTTTGGATTAATTTTATTTATTTATATTTGGGTCATGTTTTCATGTAGCTTTACTGTTTGAAAATGGGATGTTGACTCTTTCAATTCCTGTCAGTCCTCAAATGGTGAAGCAGAGCTCTAGCTAAGAATCACAGAATGGCTTGGGTTGGAAGGGTCCTTAAAGATCATCTAGTTCCAACCCCTCCACCACAGGCACAGACACCACCCACTAGATCAGGTTGCTCGGGGCCCCAGTCACCTCCCTTGACCTGCTGGCCATGACTCTGTGATGCAGCCCAGGATGCAGTTGGCCTTCTGGGCTGCAAGCACACACTGCTGGCTCATGTCGAGCTTTTCGTCCACCAGAACCCCCAAGTCCTTCTCCACAGAGCTGCTCTCAATGAGTTCTTCCCCCAGTCTGGACTCATGTCTGGGATTGCCCCAAGCCAGGTGCAGCACCTTGCATTTGGCCCCATTGAACCTCATTAGGTTCATGTGAGCCCATTTCTCAAGCTTGTCCAGGTCCCTTTGGATGGCATCCCTTCCTTCTGTTGTATCAACTGCACCACTCAGCTTGGTGTTGTCTGCAAATTTGCTGAAACTACACTCAATCCCACTGTCTGTGTCATTGAGGGACACCACTCGTCACTATCCTTCACCTGGACAGAGAGCCATTGACTACAACTCTCTGCAGTGCCAATCCAGCCTATTCCTTACTCACTGAGTGGTCCGTCTTCAAATCCATCTCTTTCCAATATAGAGCTAAGGATGTCATGTGGGATCATGTCAAAGGCCTTACAGAAGTCCAGGTAGATGACATTGGTTGGTCTTCCCTTGTCAACTGATGCAGTCACTCCATCATAGAAGGCCACCAGATTGGTCAGGCATCTGCCCTTGGTGAAGCCGTGCTGGCTGTCTTGGATCACCTCCTTGTCCTGTATATGCCTTGACATTGCTTACAGGAGGATCTGTTCCATGATATTCCTAGGCACAGAGGTGAGTCTCACTGGTCTGTAGTTCCTCGGGTCTTCCTTTCTACCCTTTTTAAAGATGGGAGTGATGTTTCCCTTTTTCCAGTCACCAGGGACTTCACCTGACTGCCAGGAAGATTTGAATGGAAATGGGTTTGGTAATAAATAAAGGGAAATTTGGCTTCATTCTCTTCGTTTTACAACCTTTCCCTTCCTTTGCTTCTTACAAACCTACTTATCTTTCTCCACCCATGTCATGTTCTCATTTGAACCTTTTTTCATATCAGAAGGGTACTAAAGACCATTACTGATAACTTTTCTACTCTCTATGACTTTTAGATTGCCTGGTTTTGACTCTTCTTACATGTCTAATGCCTGCGTGCCTTGACTAGATAGCAGTAGGAACTTGGCAGTGCTTGCAGGGAGTAGATAGAGCCATGAAGTCCAGGTAGATGTTCTCAGGCCTTAGCAATCAGCTAGCTTATCAAAGAGAGATTTACCTCTCGGGGTAAAAGCATTGACAAGAGATTTTATGGCTATACTTGCATTGGTTTTGGTACTGGGAAAGGCCTTAACCTTGGAGTTCTCCAAAATACCTGCTACCTCGTGTCTTTATTGTCATTGCAGGGAATCAGCTGCCTTCATCTCCTGTCTTGCAGCAAGAGATATCAGGTTCTACGAATGACTGGATTTTTGTGTTTGCTGACCTTGGTTGTATAACTTTACCAGATGGCATGAAGGGTAGGCAGTGGCACCAAGAGCCAAGTGCGGTGGAGAAAGGGTCTGAGTGTGATAAGCCACAGAGAACAGGAGCATACAAAAAACTGACATATTGAGCCTGGGTGCATGGATCAGCAGCTAAGAGGACAATGATACCTGGAATTGCTGGAAAGGAATACTGTGATATCATCAGCTGATCTGATGGGTGGCCTGTGGTGACATCCAGCTATAAAACCTGCCTTTAATACTGACTGGGAGGAATGTCATTATGCAGATGTCCAACACTGTGTAGAAGCAGAGAGCCCAAAGTGAACCCTTGGAGCAGAATTGCATCCGAAGAGCCCAACAACCAGGGAATGTGTTGTGTTCTCCTGGGCTCAAATGTGCCCTCTCACTGGAGGAGTAATATATGCAGCAAATAAGCATGACACAGGCTATTTTTGCTCAAGAAGTACCAATTACAAGTGCCTTAAAGCTGATTTGGAGGACAAATAATTTGGATAAGATGTAGATTTTTTCCTGAGTTAACCCTTCAGGCTGCTCCTGCACACCAAAGCAATCATAAACAGTTAGGGCCACTTCTCTATTTCTGTTGTAGTTCTTGGATGCAGATATTACACATAAATATTGGAAGTTCTGCAGTTCAATGGTGAACTACTGAATATGCTGGCAGTGTAGCTGCAGTGATGTTCCCAGGCTGCTGACTGTGGGAGAAGGCAAGCAGGTATGGCAGCTGGCTAGAAAAGGACCTTATTTCAATTCTTGTACCAGGGCCCCAGTACTAGTGTTCTGCTCTCTGGTCCTACTTTTAATAAGTCTGAGAGGTTTTACTTTTAATAAAAGCAAATGTTTCTTGCCATAATGTAATTAATTTTTCTAAAAATAAGGTTAGCAAAACCAAGGGAAAATAAGATTAGTTTCTTAGGCAAGAAGGGCCAAGGGCTAATATATCTAAGATTGTGTGATAACAGGAGATAGGAAGGAATTTTAAATGATGTCAATAAATACATGTTGAATACACATCAGGCTTTTGGTAGAGCTTTCTAAAGCTGAGTGAAGTCAATGGATGTCTTCCCATTAACTCTTGGTTTTCGATCAGGCTGTAAAGACTTGTCACTCCATTTTCAATTAAACACTCTGAACTCTCTGACTCAGCATTAGCAGGGAAAGATGGGTAGAAAAACTGCTGGAAAAAAAATGATGCTTTTAAATCATGCAGTCAGACACTGTAAAAAAATCTATTAAATTTTGGGCTGCAAATCCATCTATATACCCTTGGATAGTCTCTGTTATCTACCAGCATAAACTCTAGTGTGGAAAAAATTTAGATTTACTGTCACTTATTTTGAAATTGCATTTGGATGTCTTGGGGATCCTCAGAGAACTGAGAGACACAGGAAAACTAACATAAAAAAATTGGAATGTTCTGAAAGCTCCCAGATTTGGGATTTTAAAATGTATTGGCCATGTTATAGAATAGAAACACAAACCCTTGCATTCAGCTTCTTGTACAAAGAATGACAAATACTACAGAAAAGAAAAACATTTTTTCTCTTTTGATTTTATGGTATCAAACAGATCAAAATGGATTTCAATGAAATCTTGACATTACTTCTACTGTTTTAAATAAAATTAATTAAGATCTGGATGGCTTTATTACGCAGATATTTGTCAGGATTTTTCCAGTATGTAATATTTTTAGAAGGGATTTTCAAAGTAGGCTGCAATGTGGGTTAAGTGATGAGAGCACATGAGCACCTTTTGAAGCTTCAGAAGGTAAACCTCAAGAAATGAATCCTATTACTTATCTAGAGGACGTCTAAGATATACTTTTACTAATGTGTTACAGTCACTATTTTAATTGTCTGACTTGCTCCAGACATTCATAAAGAAAAATAAAAAAGAATATTACCCTCAAATTACTTTTGAAAGACTATGTCATAGCCTGAAATAAAGCCTTGTCATAAAGTCAATTGATCTCGAACTATTAGGAACTCTCTGAAATGCCACCAATGGCATTCAAGCATCCTCTTTTCCTCTTTTGGCAGCTGGAGAAAAAAAAAAAAGTGAGAGATGTAGAAATTTGCATGGGACAGAACAGAAGTTTCTCAGCCAGGGATCTCCCTGGCTTATTCTGCAAAAGGGCCTCTGCCTCATTCGGGTGTCCCTGAATGTCAGAGGGGGACTCCACTGGACATTCATTCAAGTGTTCCTGAAATTGCAGAAGAAAACTGGCACAAAAGAAAGAGGGAAAGTAAGAGTCTCTCCTCTCTGAAGAAGGTCCTTACCCAGGTCATTTTATTGACTGGTTTCCAAACATCTTAACACTTGCAGAAACATTTATACTGTCTCCTCATTTGGGGACTTTTTAACATTTTTTGGTTATAGTGGATATAAAAAAGTCACAAAATGAACAGTTTTACCACTTAAAATGAGTGCCAATTAACAAAGAGCAAAAGCACATTTTTCATATATTTCTGGATGTAAAAATCCGACATTCCATAATATCCATATGTTTACCAACCTATGTATTAAAGCTTTTAATTAAAATTTGTTCTTTGCCAATAATGCCATTTTCATTATATAGCTGCATATCTGGTAGGCAATCATACAGGTTGCATACATTTACACCCTTACTACAAGCGGAACAAGTCTGGCAAATTGTTTTCCTAATACTGCACTTTTTCATACCAGTAATTTACCTTCAGTTTCAATCTCTGTGTGAGTGTGTTTGTACATCTGTGTGAATACCAGCTCTGCAATGGGAATAGACTGCACAGTTCTGTTCTATACCCAGCAACGACTTACGTGGAATATTCAAGGATTACTGTTCAAATTTTAAGTGACAGTTTTATTCCCATTTTAGCATGATGGGAGGCTCTTCACAAATCACCAAATTCTGGGAACACATCTTTGGCATATCGGTATGCCATTACATTGACATTTTGCACCAGAGTCATATGAATTCCAAGCTTCATTACTGAGCCCTGTGAGACATAACGAATGCGACTTTCCAGATAATTTTCACATCATGCATGAGGCAAGGGAATATGATATTCTCTCAGAAGCGGTATCTCCTCTTTAGGGGGGTAGCCTTAGGAGAGAACATGGTGGTAATCGCTTGAAAGCATCCCAGAAGATGCTGATGCTAACTGATTCATTATTCTGGCCTACTTTATAAAAATGTTTTGCTAGAAAGTCAGATTTTAAATGATAAAGTTGCTAATGCATTGCACATAGGAACAAACTTTCCCCCGTGGCTGAGCTGGGAAAGGGTCTTTCGCTGCTGCTCTAAGTTCCTTCCAAACTCTTCTTTGTGGCACAGGAGGGGAGGTTACTGGCATTCCAACCTGAAGAGATAGAATCAGGGAAGCAGAGTTTGTGCATTAGATGCTAATACAGGAGTATTAACAGCCCAGGTCCTGAAGGCAGTCCATGTTTGTAGGCCCTGTGTTTAGTTCAGAAAGCCCTGCCCATGAGCAGAATTTACCAGCTTTTGTATGGCATTGTGAGAACCTGGCTTGATCATTTCCACTTTCAAATAGGATTTTCTTCACTGTGTGGTGTGGGCATAACTCTAAATGCAGAAATGACAGAGGAGGGTAGAGTACAGCTTCCCCACAGGTTTCCTACCTTTCCTTGCTTTCTTAAACTAGGATGCAAGTGTACCTGAGATTTTGATCCAGTCTAAAATGCAAAAGCGTTTAAAAGGACATGTAAATTTATGTCACTGTATAAATATTAAATGCAATAATAAATGATCTACTGATATTATCTATTTATATTTAAAAGTTGCCTTATGCAGGGCAATAAATACTCTGACATAGTATATGTGTAAAATAACCTAGCATGCCTTTTTCACCCTAACTCATTTTGTGTAAAACACCATTAGGAACAATCATAATGATACTTGTATATATCCTGAGGGACTGGTGAGCACTAGCAGATGCTCACCTTTTACTTGCTGACTGATGGAAGCTGAAATTACAGGAATTTTGCCATCCATCATGCAGGTGCTGAGAGACTAAGGTGATAAGTTCAAAGAGCTGATGGTTAATAATTAAATATAACAAGCATCTGCTATTGTTATTACCCAGGGGCTGAAATGTGCTGTTTAAACACAGCACAGGGTTATGGACAGCATAGCTTTGCATTGCCTCTGGAAGGATCAAGCAAGAATTGCCACTGACCCGTAGAAAATCAGAGCTTTCCTAAGGACTTCTCTGCAATAATTTATAAACACTGCAGCCCAAATTCAGATGTCCTCACTCATTCTGACAAGTACCAATCTAATGTCAGTGTAATTAATGTTGGAGTAAATGGCTATTGGGACAGGACATACAATGATGACCCTCAGTCCCTCCCTATACCTGGAGTATGTGTCCTCTCTCCTAACTAAAATTTGCCAAGCTGGGCATTTAGTCTAAGCCAGTTGTTCCACCTTCCTCTGTAGTCAAAGGAAAGAGATAGGCATCTTCACAGGGAGTTGAATCTGTCTTCAGATAAGTTGGCTGAACTGCCCTGTAGTGATCCTCTCTCTCTTTCCCCTCTAGGGAGAACAGCTAGCATTTAGATTTTTGGATTAAACGAGTTCTACTCCAATACCTAAGCCAAGTTGATCTAATAGTTAAGGCAAGTCCATACCTACTGACCATCCAAGCTGTAAGCTTCTGAGAGTAGTCCTTGAGGGTCTTTTTTTGTCTTTTTCTCTGAAATACAATTAACAGCTGAAAGATTACAAATAAATTCAGTATTATGGCACAAGCAAAATAGATTTCACTGCAACCCCTACCAATGCAAATCAAGACATCCCTAGTAGGACCTTACTTCTATTTTCATTATGAGGTAGATGCTTTTTTAAAAAAAAAAAAAAATCACAGATATCTTATTGATTGAGAAGTTGAAGTAGAAATACATGCTAAATTGAGCAATTATTCTACTTACACTATTGACTCTGTCATTATTCCGGTCATTTCAGTTAGCCAGTATTTTCAGAATTATTAGTGCTTAAAAATATGTGGCTACAATACACAGAATTAGCAGAGGTAATGCAAAGTGCGAATGACTTTTATCAACTCTTGCAATATGGTTTCATAAAATTTACCTGTGTGAGTTGTGAAAAAACAATAGCTCTCTTTCTACCACCAAGAAAAGTTAGCATTAATTCTACAGAAGTTTATTCACAGGGGGAAATTGCTTATGCAAACATGCCTAAATCTATATTTTTAGTAAAGTAGGCATATATAGGTTTATCATTTTTTCATGGGTTAGCTGATGATGAACTTACTAGATAGCAAAGACATTTATAAGTGTTGGCAAACCAGAAATATTTTATCTTAGATTTAAACTTAATAAAATCTTCCTTATAATACAACTCTACTGATGATCATGAAGAAGACATAAACAGTTACTTAAAATCACAGAAGATACTGAATTGAGAGGTGCAGTGTTACTAGTGAGAGCACGAAATTAATATGAGGAGATCTCAAAACATCAGAAGCACAGGCAAGAAATTACAAAATGAAATTCTGCATAGGAAAAAAAGGCAAACTACTGTCATACAGTGAAGGCACAATAATTTGAAATATTGCTGTTTAATGAAAAGGAGATATTTGGAAGGCAGTTGTGATGAAAAAGTACTGAAGAACAGTAAATTGGTTATAGATGGACATCAATTTATGGCATCAGAAGGAGGAGGTGTGAATGGCTTTAGGGAGACAAGACCTATAGTAGAACAATGCATAGAGTCCTGTGTACAATACCCAAAAATAATTTCTAAAATTGTAAAGAATTCAGAGAAAAGCATAAGAAAAAGTGATGAGTGGACTGTAGTTTCTAACTTAATTAAACAAACAAACAAACAAAAAGATTAAGACTGCCAGAACTTGTTATTAGTTTTCCCCACTGAAAAGCAGTCCTGTTACACTGAAAAGAATAATTTAATAGGGCTGGATGCCAATGATACTGACAGGTGCAATGTGAATGTATTTACTCATTCTGACCCTGATCCATCTAGGCCTGTTTTGTAGTGAATTGAACAGTGTCATTGACTTCAGATAAGAATATTTAGAATTAGTCTTCGTTAGCTCAGTGGGCATTTCTAATGACTTCCTGGATCAGAACCTATTATTATTATTATTATTATTATTATTATTATTATTATTATTAATTCAGTTTCTGTTATTCCTGTTTTATGTTGTACTACATGGTCATCTCCAGAATAATGCTTTCTGAGGCGTGAGGAGATTTTTGCAGACATGAAGAAACCTACTATGAATAATGATGTACAAACTCATGTGTTTACTATGGTTTAGTGTAAGTAGAGTTAGACCATGGGAGGTAGCAGCAAGTCAGTGGTGTGAACAGCTATTATGTAATGCCAAAATGTTTATGTATTTTGAATACACAGTCACCGGAGTAAAAGAAAGACCAAATCCTGGAAGTAGGCCAAAGATCTGGACCTTCCCCTCTCCCATACCCTTCCCCAGCCTAATGTCTTCATTTTGCTTGCTTGCTCTCCATCTGACTTATGATTCTGCTCCTCCACTTGCTTAATGGGCAACTTCAACAGGGTGAGAAAATATTGTGAATCCTCCTCCTCTAGCTGCTGTCCTCTAACCTTCCCCATCTTCAAAAGCTCAATAACCCTCTGAGGAGGGCCTGTCCCTTAGACCAGAATCATGGCAGCAAATAAAACCTTGGGCTGTTAGTCAAATGTAGGTGCTGCCTTCACCACGATCTAAACTCTGGATGGCAATGGAGTGATTTAGGAGATAGGTACCTATTCTCCAGCAGGATATTAATGAGCATGTAAAGTGACTAAGTTTAGGCATGAGGAGAGCTTTTAGGTTAAGTAAGGAGGTTAGATTCTAAGGAGTTTAGGCACTAAGGAGGTTAGGCTAACTAAGCCGATAGGGGGGATTGATGTTGA
>VXAA01003153.1:1278-22248 GCA_013399115.1 Anseranas semipalmata
GGTGGTTGGGGGGAGAGGGCAAATTTTAGGGCAAAACTCAATACAGATTTGCAGTAACGAAACAAGGTATGCCTTGATTAAGAACCAGATGTTACTCCCCCTCATTAATCTGGGAAACGGAAAGGCTATGGATTGTCACCCATATAAACTTAGTCTCATTATCAGTGTTAGTATTGTGAAAATATTTTTTATAATCAATAGCCAAACAGAAGAAAGAAAAACCCTTTAATGTTAAGAGTTTTTCTCTCTGTCTCTCTCTCTCTCTTTTTTTTTTTTTTTCCTTATGGAAACAGCTTTTCTCCTCTCCCTGCTCCCTGAAAAATAATGATCAGGTTGAAAAACAGATTGTCCAGGGTGGAATAACTGAAATCTCTTTAAAATGTTTCCTCATTTTATTTAATTAGATTCAGTTAGGCATGTTTTTAAAATGCAGCATCAAAAGCATCAAAACTAGAGAATATAATGTTTTAGTTTTTAAAATTTGTGAAAAAACACGTTATTTTCCAAGGTATTAGTAGAACTCAGCTCAATTCCATTATATCAAGTAAGCTGTTTGTCTAATGCATACTGTTGGTTCATAATCTGCAACCTTTTTCTAGAACACGTAATTAATTTTCACTTCCATCAGCACCCCTCTAGAACACCATGCAGCATCACCTCTCCAGCAAGCATGTAGAAACATCTTCTGCACTTACCCAAACTGCTTACAGCAGACTCCCAATAATGGTTGTAATCTGGACATCTCAAAATGTAAACTTGAGGTTTGTATGATCTTCCCACAAATAACCATCTTTCATGATCAATAGTGCTGTGGTTTTCTTTATAAGAAACCAATTTATGTAATTCGAGAAAATCAAGTGAAAATAAGCTTCCTTTGAAAGAAACATGTTGATTATAAGCCATGGTAGAAATTTAACATCAGTCTTCTCTTTTTGATGCAATGTCTTTGATGCAGCCTTTGGTAGCAACTGGAATTATGGATTGAGATGGGAAATAAAATAAGAGGAAAAAATAATCTTCTCTCTAGGCCAACTCTCTTCAAATCCTAATGGTTCAAATGCCGAGATGGCAGAAATAACTTTTCCAGACACACCCCTTCCTTCTTTTGCTGAGTGATTCTTAAGCATATTAAGCAGGATAGGTGAATTTTTGTCATAGGACAAGAATTTTAGTTGAAATTGAAATTAAAAGAAAACCAAACAAATGGATCTGACAACTATTCTGATTATTTAATATTTAGCCCTTCTATCACCTAGGAAAATTCCCAGAAATATGTTACGTTCCGTTAATGTACTTCAGTGATGACAGTGGGATTTACATCACAGTGAGACGAGCTTTGGGCTTGTCCTGTAGCTCCTCTAAAAGTCTGCTTTAGTAAAACAACAGCAAGGAGCAGGCACTGCTAGGCAGCCTGCATTGTACCTGGTGCAGTTTTGGTGCAGACATGGTATCTTACTTTGTCCCAAGACAAGTGAATATAGTCAGCTATGGCACTCCCTTCTGGTGGTCTGCATGTAGCCAGGCTGCTGGAGAGGTGGAGGAAATTTAGCTGTGAGGTTCCAATATTATCTGGCTGTGTTGCAGAGAACAGCCTCCAGCCTATTTTATTTAGTACCTGTCACCTCTGTCATGTGTATGATGTTTTAAACTGATAGGCTGCCATTCAGACTTTGCTTTATTCAACATAAGCAGACTTTTGCTATACTTTGCCACCCCTCAGGCAGAGCAAAGTGAACTTTGTTTTATTTTCATGTGAAGAGGTATTCAGTTGTCAAAGGACAAAGCAAAGTCTGTAAAGGAAAAGTCCCCAGCTTTGGAAATGCTGTACTTGATTTCCCTCCCTGGACATGTAGGAAGGTAGACTGAAGGTAGACTGCTTTCCCTTTGAGTGCTAGAGTCCCCTAATAGGAGCTCAAACAACACAAAGATTATGGTGAAACCAGCTCATGTAACAGCTGTTATTTCTAAAGGTCCAGAGAGCAAAAGATAAATCTTAACCTTGTCTCTTTGGTTCCAAAAGGAAAAAGGAAAAAAAAAAAAAAAAAGATGGAAAGAAAAAAGAAATGGAAAAGGATGTTAGTTTTGTGTTGACTTGCAGCTGTCAGCACAAAGGTAACTTTTCATTGCTCACTAACTCACTCTTTCACAACAGGAATTTAACCATCTAATTTCTGGATCCACAAGTGTTTATTTAGTATTTCATGACATTCTTTTCTCAAGCATATTTCTTGTGTCAAAGAAGAAATGCCTTACATATCTTGCATCTGTGTAAATGTGTGCCATTTCTTAGTTGTGTTTGGACTAGACATATATTCATAAGTTAAAAATTTAATTCCCCTACATTGGCATAAACAAATGTTGGAAATGTATTCTCTGTGTTATAATCAGATATTCTTATCAGGATGATTCTCTTAAGAAGTTAATAGATGTTAGATGAGACAGAAAAAGATGTATGAAATGACTCATTTTCATGGAGTTTGAAGGTTTAAAAATTAAAATTACTTGCATATCCACAGTCTTCATGAATAAAGACAAATAACTCGTAAATTAGCAAAGTTTCAGAAAAGTGGCCACATTATTTAAACATTTCAATGAAGAGTAATGAATTGGTTTTCTTCACAGTAAATAGAATTCATAAATTGGAATCCGACAGATAGCCTTATAAAAGCTAGAGAAAGATTAAAAAATCACATAGTGAATTAAGTCTATATTGCATTATCTTAAATTGTATGAAAGCAATAGTTGCACAACATTTGCAGTTATTTAGGTAATGACAGCTTATTAGGGAAAAGATGCCATTCTCTTTATCACATCTTCACTTGCTCCAGAAGTGTTAAGAAGCTTGTTTAATACTGACACAAAGCAGTAAAAATAAATCACAGCAGAAGAGATGAGCATATCTCTGGCTGGACAGGGATGGGATTTTGAATGAAACACATCTTGCAGAGCTGATATGCATAGTGGGAGTACAAGAGTGAATAACCACAATTTTAGAGAAAAAGTCTTCCATTAGATCAGTCCTATAAATAATGGTTCTTGATTTTTTTTAATTAGTGAGTTTATGTCATGATGTACCAGAATAGATGCAATCCTGATTTAACTCACTGTAAGAGCAACCAGCCAGTTACACAGGAGTGATGGAGGGCTTCCTCCTTCTCTGTTGCCATCAGGTCTTGGTGCTAAGCACATCCTACCAGATGGGAACTATAAGGATTGCACTCTAAAAGTGCAATTTTTCTTCTTCTTTCTCACTTGACTGTGTGGCTGTGGGTGTTGATTTGCACACACAAAAGCAGATTAAAATGAGGTGGCTGGTTACTATGCCCATCTGCCTACCACCACCTCTCATGGTCACATCACCCACTCTGTGGCAACAAGTGAACCATGTGTGTAGTTCTCTACTGTCAGCCTACACAGCTGAAACAAAGCTTCTTCTGGTCTGTATGAACATGCCATGTTATAATCTGAAGAGGTTCAGGAGCTGTTTAATGTATGATTACATGGTTCTGTTGTAAGTGAACTTAGTCTTACAGGTTCTGGACAGATTCAAACCTTCCATCATTATCTAAGGGCCTTGGAAGTATGTCCTCCACCGTGTCGTTACTGGTAGTCACAAAGGGATCACAAATGTTGTCTGCATTTGTTTGAACCAAAGGAGTTTAGTAGTTTGACAAGTCTGGTGATCAGACTGGAAGATGTTTGATTTTGCATATAAAGTTTTCTGATCCCATTTCTCACACTTTACAGAAGTGATATCCAAATATATTTTGTGTTGATGTGGCTATACATTGCTTGAGAGAAAACTTGTTCCCTCTAAGACCACCAAAAATCCTGAGATGCGGGGAATAACTCAGGAATGGCATTTATTCCTTCAATAACTGATTAAAGAAATTCCAGTAAAAGAAGAAAATAACTTCTACATAGTCAAAGGAATGGCTAAGGCATTGGTCATTTGTTTTAGGCCAATATGGCAGATTCTCCATCTGGAAAACATATTTATATTTTAAAACCTTGCAGATTGTTTAAGGAATTACATAACAAGGCTTCAGTTTTCACAGCAAACTATTTCAGAATACTTTCTGTAAGGTTCCCTTCCCAATTTATTTTTGCAAGAATTAATTTTGCCATGAAAACATTATACAGAGGAGGTGTCTCTCTGATATGTTTTGGGAGCTGTGTATTCCACTGTGCAATGTGAAAATTGCTCATGAAGTGATCTAGATATCAGAACATATTACAGCAATGCAGAAACACTTAAAATGGGTAAATTAGAGCCAACTGGTGAAGGCAAAGAGACAAGAATCAGATTTGGTGAAAAATATGAACCTGTCCTCTTGTTTTGTGATCTGGTTTATTTTTATACCATTTATTTCTTGATTTGTGACTGTTGTTCCAAATTATATTGTTTTAATTAAGCAGAGCTGTTCTGCCAGAAAGCAGAGGGTCCTCAGCCTTCCTTATAAACCTCACCCCTAAAATAACTGAGGATAGCATGCAGATAGCAGTGTGCTTTTTGAAAATACTCTTATGAATGATTTTCTGTTGGTGAGATTTTTGTTTGTTTTTACTATATTATAGCGCTAACCATATGGAGATGTCTTAGTGAGGAATTAGCTCCTGTGCAGTAGACTTGACCAAACCTATTTAATGTTCATGTCTGGTCAGGATATAGCAGAACATCTGACTCCGGAGAAATCACTCCAGCTCAGTTGCTTTTCCACAGTATCTAGTAGCACATCTCTGGCATTAACTGCCTTCAGATTTCACTCTTTTCAAGGAGCTGTGCTTAATGACTATGAATTATGTCCAGTCATAAACTTTGGCACTGAAAATCAGGCTTGGGTTGAACGCAGGGACAAACAGTGGTGAGACCTAACTTTTTATTCAGCTCCTGTTTAAGAGCCCTGTATTTCTCACTTATTTGTTATTCACACTTCTTAGGGGCCTGGTGACTTGATTCTCGACATGCTCAGAGATGCCTCAGCCTTAACAATCCCGAGACTGTTGACTCCGAGCAGGGAGTCAACACCTCCCTGCTTCGGCCCTGCTAAGATTTACAAAACTCTGTCCAATTTGTCTTCAGGCCATGCTCCTGTCAGGTTGGGAACAGTATAAAATTGCACCTTATCTTTTTTATATTCAGTAGATCTGTAATGAGATGAGTTACCTAGCACATTAAATCTCTAGACTACTTCCTCCTTTCTCTGAGGAAATTCAATCTCCATATCCCACCTGATCACTAAACTATGAGCCACTCTGACAAACAAAGCAGAGAAAAAGACTCATAATCTCTTTTGTTAACTGCATCCCATTTTGAACAGACTAATTAAAGCTTTATTAAACAAGAGGAAGAAAGACAACAACTAGGACATTGGCCTAGGAAGTATGAGATATGACTTTCAATTCCTGCCTCCAAGGCCAAAGGAAACACTTGAACTTCTCCACTTTCTGAAGCTGCTCCAGACATTAAATGATTGTGTGCTTGCCTTTGACATGTCTTGTGGGAAAAGTGCTACAGGCATCTGGCTCTGAAAGAGGTTCAGGATGATGAACCCCAAACCTTTGGATGGAGGAGAGGGGCTCAAAATTGAAAGCTCTTCCTGGTCTTTTCTGTGGTTCATAAGGCTCCCGACCAACCCTGTCTGTCCCATCTGTCCCTTTACAGGCACTGCACAATAAGTCCTAATTAGAAACAGGCTGTAAGTTTTTCTGATGCTAGCACAGACCCCAGTAAAGTGCTGTCATTTTCTGGGTTGGTTCATGGCATTCTGTGTCAATTAAACAACATATGTTGTTTATGTGTGCCTTTTTAGTATGATTTGCAGAAGGAGAGGCTGAAGGTAAAATGGCCATTTGCTATATTCCTTATTTTATAAATAAGCAAAGTTAGGGTTACTAGAAATATGCCTGCAGCATGCAGTTTTTGTGCTTCACTTAGTATTAGTTTCCAAAAGGATAAGGAGATTGCCAAGGAGGAACAGAGCTATGTAAACTTTGTCTTTGGCTGTGCTCCCAAGGAAGACACAGGAAGAAGACAAACAAGGATGATAATGGATTACTTACAGCAACTTACACTTCCACTTGTCAAGAGTGGTCCAAACCAAGCTCCTGACTGGTCACAGCTGCTCCTTCTTGGATGATCTCCTAAATTCAGGAGCGTCTATTCACAAACACCCTAGCAAGCACCAGCCCAGCTCAGCACGTCCACATCCATGTGGCACTGTGCACTCAGATAGATTTCAGTCTGAAAGCTGTGTCTGTGCCAACCGGCCACTCTTGCCAGCAACGACGATGAGCTGGGATGCAAAGCCAGCACTACACAGTTCTAGTGTTTGCCTGGTCTCTGCTAACACAGGACTCACTGTCCTGCGCTGCACCTCAGTGCAGGCACCAGTCAAGCGGGGGTGCTGGGAGCTAATCCCAGCTGAAGAAATGCTGTGATGGTTCATGACATGGGAGACAAGCTCAATATGCAGTTTAGATGATGAAGGGCACGCTGTTCCCGGGACCTGTAAGCTCAAGCATCACACTGATATGCATGTCTGAACAGAGGGAGGTATTGAAAGGATGAGATTCACGCTAATCCTGAGGCTTTTAAAACTGAATACATAAAAGATGCTTTAAACTTTACACCTTACTTTAATTCTCATCTATGTTCCCTGATAATTTAATCTCTATGTTAAGTATCAAAAGATAATTGTGGTGGAAAAGATGCTGCACTGGGAGACACTACAGAGATCTGTCAAGTTTGTCAAGTTTATCAAACCAATGTAGACAGTTCAAACATTACCAGTGAGCATCTGGGGAGGAAGAAAATCATAGGTCCCGAAGGGCTCATTAACCTACCAGAATAAAAACCAATGTCTGGAAGTTAACCCAAATCCAGCAAAAACTTAGGTACAGCCCCTTTTGGTGATGCAGTGGAATTTATAAAACACAGTCAAAGAGTGGCAATTCTCCTGCCATCTCCAGATTGCATCCAGATGCCTTCCTGCAATCTGCTCCACCTGAATATGATTATTGGTCTCAATACAGGGACAGAAAAGAGAACTCTGGTTTCCTGTTGTATATGGGATATCTCATGAGGTAATGGAAAAAAACAGTGGTCCTGAGCCTTGCAGCTGCAGCCTTGGTGTCTTCAGGTCTCTGGAGTAAGGTGCAACCTTGGGAGGAAACCGTGACAACCCAGCTCCAGCCAGGTGTGATAATGGGCATGGCTATGTAATGGAGCTGACAAAAAGTTTGCAGCTGCTACTGGCTGCCTGGGTCACAGTGCCATAGTTACCTTGCTTCAAGGATCAAGGTAGAACTTTTGCGCTGCACTGCACTCATGTACATGAATGGTGATTAGCCTCTGAAGAAGGATCTTCAAATTCCCCCTATACTTAAAGAATTGGGTAAAGATAAGCTTGAATTGATATTGTTTATGACAAGTAGCTAGAGACTGGAAAGTCAATTCGTGTAGCAAGAAATGGAAGTCCTCTGATTATTTTTCATGTTCAGTTGACAGACTGAATTTCACCAACAACTGCATATGCATTTTAAGAGGTGGGGCAAGTGATGATGGGCAAGGGGAGAAAGAGGCTGGAGGCTGTTGCTGCTAGTGCAGCTCAGAACTATTCTCTTCTCTTCAGCATGTGATACAGGCCATGGATGCACACAGAGCATGCATTTTAACTAGAAGAGGGCTGTATTCTTGGCTCAGTAAATTCACTTCTGATTTTCTTTATAATGCAAACTGCAGTCTATGCCTAAGAGATTAATCAAAAAGATGAAGTAGCTTTAGTATCCATTCAGGAAATGCCACATTAATCATTTATTTTCTTTTATGTTACAAAAAGAAATTATCTGAGAGGCCTCACATCAGGCACTCAGAATTCTATATATTTGTTGCTAACAGTCTAATAAAAAGATAAGAATTGCTTCTTTTGTTTTGCTGCTGTCCCGCATCGGTCTATTTCTTCACATCTGTGCCTGGCTGATACACATTACATTTTATGTTTAAGTCAATATTTTTAGCTTTATTTGTCTTTTGAAATCAAATATTCAGAGTGTTGACCTGTTCTGCTGGGCAAAGTGGCTGCTTCGGATGACTCTATTAAAATATTAATGCACATTTAAGATTTTGTTATAACTGTGACTTTAGTCTGCACTTTTGATTCTAATTAAAAACAGTAAATCTGTCAGAAAAATCTAATTCTATACCTTCAGGATCATCATAAAACAGGAACATTTCATACCTCAATATTGTTTTCCAGTAATACATCTTTAAAATAAGAAGGAGAGTTGTTTTTAATGACAACATCCCGATAAAGTATTTATGTTAGTGTCTTGTTCCTAAGAGTTCTTCAGTAGTAGCTTCTCACGTTAAATCATCCATGGGTTTTATTTGGAATTAAGTTTTTCATTAAGGTAGCCCATCCGTATTGCATTGAATTGAGGCAAGGAGAAAAAAAAACAATGTCTGCAGTAGCTGTTTTCACTGAGGTTTTATATAGTTTTAACAGAACTTGATGCCAAACCACCAGTATAAACAGTCTCTCTTGTAATGTCTGTTAGAGGAAGGGTGCTAGGAAGGAGTAAATATGATTGTTACTACTTGTGCTGCCTTGTTTTGTATGCATAGTAATTGTTGTTGCTATGCATTTATTAATTCCTTTATCTACCAATTTTCTGTGACTCCGGGGAGCTGTTTCAAAGCCAGGGGGATAGGTGTGGAGCAATATCTTCCAGAAACTTGACATGCTGTTTATAGTTCATAGCTGAAAGACACAAACATTGTGAAATGGACTGTGAAAATCTCTCCAGTAAAATTGAGCAAGTGTTTTAAGATATCCTCTTGTATCTGATAATATGGGGATAACTGTCAGTCACCTTAATACAGACCCAAAGCTTTTCCTAATAACTATTCATAGAAACAACATCTGCAACTGTGAGATTTTTATGAGCAGGAGACTAGCACTTAAAGGCTAGGAACAGAAATGATCTCTGAATATGTAGGGCTGGTATTAAACTCGTGAGGTTCAGGCATGGATCCTTCTGCCATCAGGCATGGAGATAGACACCGGGGCTATCTGCCTCCCAGAAACTGCTTCTCCTGGGGGAAAGTTTTGAACATTACATTAAGGATTCAGGTTTTCTGTTGCCTCCTTTCTCTCCTGGGTTCTTTGAATCATAAAATCATAGAAAAATTCAGATTGTAAGGGAGCTCTGAAAGTCTTGAAGTAGGGCCAGCTTTGAAGTTAGATCAAGTTACTCAGGGCTTCGTCTGGTTAGCTTTTGAATATCTCAGGATGGAGCTTTCACAGTCTCTCTGGGCAACTAGCTGGGGTGTTTAACCACCTTCATTGTGAACATTTTTTCAATATATGCAGGTGTAATTTCTTTTGTTACAACTTGTGTCTATTGCCTCCTACCATATTAGGGAAGGGCACTTCTTTGTACATGCATAAGAAGACCATGGCTCTACCTTTTCTACAACTACCCTTTAGGCAGATGAAAGCAGCGATTAGGTGTCCCCCATGCCACCTCTCCTCCACACTGAACCAGCCCAGGTCATTCAGACTCTCCTCACAGGGCAAATGTTCCAACCCCAACCAGCTTGGGGGCCTCTAGTGAATTTACTCGAGTTTGTTTATACATTTCTTGTGCTTAGCAGCCCAAAACTGAATCCAGTAGGACAGATGGAACTGTACAACTAGTAAATAGAGAGGAAGAGTCATTCCTTTGACCTACTAGCTGTACTCTTGCTAATCCCTTAGGAGGTTGGCCTTCTTCACCACAAGGCCATGCTGCTGACTCTTGTCCATCAGAACAACAACTCACAGGTCTTTTTCTGCAAAGGTGCTTTCTAGCCAACCAGTGCATAATCTGTGCGTTGCATTGGATTATCTCATTCCAGGGGCAGGACTCTACATTAGTTGTTGTTAAAGTTCATGAGGTTCCTGCTAGCCCATTCTTTCAGCTTGTAGAGGTCTCTTTGAAGAGCAGCTCTGCCCTTAAGTGTGCCAACTGCTATTCCCATTTCATGCCATCCACTATCTTCTTGATTGTAGATTCCACCACCTTATGCAGGTGAAGACACTAAATAGTATTGTCCCTAGTATCAACCAGTTATTACCAACCACCAGGTAGACTTTAAATGATTGATCACTACCCTTGACACCTGAAGGTGCACACCGTTATTCACCTATCTTGTAGCCTGCTCATCTAGTGCACACCTCCTAAGTTTGGCTACAAGGAATTTTGCATCCTTTCACATAAAGAAGCCTGGCTTCAAGAGGAGAAATGGAATTTTCCTCCTTCCTCCTTTATTTCACCTGTTCCTTTGTCTTTACTGCAGATCTCTCACTGTGGGTGTGTTGTAGCCTCCTTTGCTTACATAAAAGGTGAGTGGCAACATAGATTTTTGTTATAATTTTTGAATGAAAAAGACTGCAATTCTAGGCTGTCGCTGCAAATCCAGGAAGGTCTAAGTATGCTTACTGTAGTAAAGACATCTGCTTGCTGTGCTATATTTGAGCTGGCATTGAGGCTCTCCCACGCATTGAACATGGCATTGATGTTGAGGCATTTTCTCTCTCTGATAATTTATGTCTGTGCATGGATTCCTACTGCCTAAAAACAGATTGGACATCACATATTCTTGTCCCCAGCACAATGTCTGTTTTCCATCATTGCTTTTCTTCCTCTGTTGACAGAGATAGATGTGGGAATCTACCCTCAGAATCTGGGCTTTGTGCTACGACTTAAGTGGAGACCTTGGTGATTTCCCTCAGCACCAAATTTACTATTATTTATTATTCATTATTAGCTTAAGAGTCTCCCCCAAGTCAAACAGCAGGACCACCTCAACCTACTTCTAGGATTTGACCATCCAGACTGGAGATCTGCCTGGAAGCCACTGTATGTTCTTTTTGCCCATGAATCTGACCTGGGTTTCTTTTCCAAAGGAGGAAGGAATGACATGGGAAGAGAAAAGGATGTGATACAAACCCAATGCAAAAAGGCAGCATGCACACCAAGAGAGACTGCTACAGGTACACCTAATATTGGACAAGGTGCTGTTCTGCAGGTAACACTGCAGTTTGTTTTCCATCTGCAGTCTCAGTTTTAGCACAGGACTTCACATATACCTGGTCCCTGTGTTGGAGACTGCTGCTTTAGCGATTGATCCTGTATTTATGCAATTAGCTATGAACTAGTTATGAAACTTGCTCTCAGCAGCTGGTGAGAGATCATTTTGAATCTTTGTATTCTGTCACATTCTTCCACAGCTTTTCATAATAGACAAAGATCTATGCCAGCAAGTGCTTGCAGTGACTACTGTTCCCATCTTTTTGTAAGTGTTAATTGTAATGCACAATTTCCCCATGCAGGCAGTATTTTCTGTGCAGTTTATTAGATGGGTATACACCAATGTGTGTCCTGTCTGGGCAACAAGAGAAGAAAAACTTCTAAAATGATTATTAAAAAGCATAGAAAGAGGCACATGTTAAGCTCCATTCCCTTGAAGACAGCACCAGCCACCATTTTGCTTGGCTGAGGATCCTGTGTCTGTCTGGGATTTGCAATTGCTAGTTCCCTGCTAAAACTCAGTGCCTTTAAAAACCCTTTTTAGGTGTTGTTTCTCTTTCTAGAAAGAAGTCTGTTAGAGTAGGACATCTTCTTTTGGTGTGGTAAATAAGCCAAGTCAAGCCAAACATACCTGGGATAGTATGAATCTGAATATGAGTTTTCCATCTGCCAAAGTTTACTCCTTCTGCTGTACCCACCAGTCAGTAGAGTAATCTTCAGGTGGCAGGAAAAGGGAACAGCATTCTGTGTTGAAGGTGCTGCCCTTTGCATGCAAAAATGTGAGAGAAATTCTTTTTATCCAAAAGGATAAAAGAGGAGATTTGGGGTATTTCAATTCCTGTCTTAATTGAAAACAGGAATTTTACTATGAAAAAAGACCTCTAATTAGATCATGCAAAGTGGAATTTTCAGGGGAATTTAGAAGCCTCAGTCCTATGATGCTCTAGGGAAGTGGCTTGAGCTATAAGGATGGAGAAAGGAACTTGGACCAAGGCTTTCCATTTGGATCCTTCTCCATTGCGATCTTAGGAACAGCACAGGGGCACCAAGTTTTTCCCTTCAGGTATGGTTAAACTAAAGGATCAGGCCCTATTCAAAGGGGAGACAAATATCCCAAACTGGTTTCAATGCAGTTGTGTTGTGCAGATCTACACTGCCCAGGTTTTGGTGGCTCTGCACATACCCACTGCAAGGAACTAATGATGATTGCAGAAATTTAGTAGCAGAAATTGGTGTGCTGAAGAAATTTTACCCAGCAGGGGGAAGAGGAGAAGAAGATCTGATACAGTAATTTGGGTCCAAAATCCTCCTTAGGCTGTTAGCCCTCCAAAAAACCTCTCTCCCCATAATTGCTTTGTGTGAAGGAGCCAACATGTCTGATGACTGTTTATGCTTCCTCTACCACTGAGAATACACATATATTACATTATATTTTACATAAGAATGTGTAACAGCAATAGGTGTTGAATACATCATGTCTCACAAGTGCAAGTTGTACAAGCCAAGAAGGCCAAGTGTAGAACAGTTTGAAAAGTAAAAATACAGCTTTTGTTTTTAACCAAGTTTACTTTCAAAGCTTGGGCTTTTGGGCATACTGCACTGTGCTCAGCCTAATTTATTACTTTTCTTGCTATTTTTGTGGTGTCATTTTTTTTCTGTGGGCATTTTCCTCCCATTTTATTTGGTATAATAGTGTCTGTTTATTTCTTATTCTTAAAGATCATTTAGAAACAAAACAAACCAAACAAAACAACACAACACAACACAAAACAAAACATCCAACCAAACAAAAACTACAGGCTACAAATGTAATCACAAGGCTGGCAGTCAGGTTCTTCTGACTAGATATTCCGCACTGTGTGTTTCTTTTCTACATCAGATTTAATGCTGGCTTTTGCAGCACAGCCTAGAAATCAAGCAGAAAGTCACTGTGTACTGTGTGTTTGATGTGAACACACATTCTATTAACCTCATCTTTTAACCATCAACCTTTTTTCTTTGGCATGAAGACCCCTTTGGTGGAAACTATTCTATAAAGCATTTTATTGCTTTGCTTTTTGTCCATTTATGTTTACAGATAAAAGAACATTATGAGGAAAAGCAGTATTGCTCGAACCTTGTTTTGCTTTGAGTCATGAACAAGAAGACTGTAGCATGAAGTCCAAAGAAGCACTGAAGAATCCTGAAAGATTCATAGTTGTCATGTTTTCACAAGGTGGATCTAACTGAGGAAAAGCCATTCTGAAACCACAGAAGGGAAATGTGTGTTGCATATGCTATCAGATACTCTCAGCTGGTGAGAGGAATGTGTGACATGCAGCTCTGTGCTTGAAAGCAGTATTTTTCATTCATTCTTTGTGTTTAGCAAACTTGCCTTTCCACAGGAAGAATTTCTGTGATTTCAACAAGTGTGGAGGTGGCAGAAGTCAGACGTGCATCTGACAGCCAAAGAGGGGCTCCTGGTGCTCCCTTGTACCCCACCAGTATCCCCTTCCCTCTTTGCTGCAGCTTGGCACAGCTGCTGCTCTCCATGCACAGGGCTCTACCTGAGAAATGGTGTTGCTGGGTTTCTTCTGGGCCCCGTTCCTTGGGCAAGGTGCAATATGGAAATTTAGGAAAGGCATTTTTCAACCCACCCCATGCAGCTTCCTTCATTCAGCTTTCTCTCAACCTGTGCCTATTTTACATAACATTCATTCTTGCTGCATGTCTCATTTAGCCTCTGGGCTAAGTGGAGTGCATAATAGTTCAAGGCAGCTGAAGATTGTTCCTTCATGCAATAAAACTGCATTTGCTTCATTTGCCATTAATGATAAGCAAGAAGTTCTGTAAATCAAACAGCCTTTCTTTTTCTTGCTGTTACAGAATTATTCATAACAACAATTTCATTTGGCATTCTATTAAAAGATTTTAATTTCTCCAAATGGAAGTCGATTTCTATTCTCTCTTTCCCATTACTTTTATTTATGTTAATATTGTAAGGACAGTCTGACATGGGGCCTTTCATTTAAAATGCATAAAAAATAAGGAAACAGCGTGAACGAGATGATTTCTTACCAGTGCCATTTTCTGCCTATTATGTTGCAGAATGTAAAAGCTCTGAAGAGCATGATGCTATTTTGTTTTTGACTCTGCTTATAAAAGAAGGGATGGAAATACAGAGCCATCTTATTTGCTGTTGTTGTGGAGGCGGTGAACCAACCCATTTCTCCCATTCTGCCTTTTCCCAGAAAAGTACTAATCCTTCCTCTCCATTTAAACGCTCCTTCATCTGAAGGCACTCACACACACCTCCAATTACACTAACTCCACATGTTCCTGCTGTGCTGGCTGTTCCCTGCAACATTTTCCTTTCACTCTGCCCTCAGACATTACTCTCTTGGAAGTGGTGTATTTTCAGGCAAGATCTGAAGTCTGCAGAGCCTCAGTGGTCTCACCTGTGCAGCTTGCAGCAAGGCACTCAGCCCCATGCTGCCACTACAGCCGAGCACTGACACTCTCACTGCTTGCAGGCTTTCTTTTAATCGCCCAGCATCGGCCATTCTGCAACAGGCTATTGGACAGAGCCTCTCTCTCCCTGTATGGCCAACACCAGAAGATGTGCTAGGTTTGGCTCAGCTGGAAGCAGTTCTTCCCGTGTCTTTTGAGGTGCTTTCACAAAGCCCATGGCTCGTTCATTAGGAAAGCGTTATGGCTCATAGGCACACTTAATTAGTAGTTATGAATAAAAGAAAAGTAGGAAGGAAAATTAGGGGAGTAGGAACTACAAATATGAACTGGAAGAAAAGTAATGTAAATCCATAAGAGCAAACCACCCAAAATATTAATAAAAAGTATATCAATGCTGTAGGTTTTATAATGATTTTTTATTCCCGGTCTCTCCCACATAAAGCAAATGCTGTGTGGCATTAAGTTCAGCCAAACCAGCACACACACGTGGCCGTATTGGTCATACAGGTGCCTCTCTGATGCCAAATAGCCAGGAAACAGAAGACTACTTCAACAGGGAGAACAGAGTAACAGTGCACACGGTTGTCATCGATGCCATCATGAAATTTTTAACAACCAGCTGAACCAGAGCTACCAGTCTCACTTTACTTGCCTTCCTGCGGCTGCAACTCATTGTTAGATTTTTCTTCACAACTATATTAGGAAAAGCTTAAAAGTACGAGCTGTGCTGCAGAAGTGACAGGTTGCCCTCTCAATGGCTAACTACGGGCAACAAAAATCTTCCTGGAGAAAAGCTATAGTCTTTCAAAAAATCCACTGATTACAGGAGGATAAATATATTCAGGGCCTTGCTGTCAGAAGGTAAGCAATTTGGTGTCACATGTAATTAAAGATTATACCATAGTATGAAAAATACACATATGGCTTGAATAAAGGTTAAGTATCATTTTGGGCATAATTAACATTTCAAGCCTTTTGATTGCTTGACTGTGTGATTCTACTCTTACTCTTTTACGATGGAGAGCTGTTTCTGTGATTGTATACAAACGTGGTACAGTAGGCTTAGCACAATCAATGAATCCTATTTATCCACTAAACAAGACACACACTACGTTTTCTAAGAGAATGAATCAGTGAGCAGAAGAAATCTTTACATAAGCTATCATGGCATCTCAACTCTTCCAAGATAAATAAGCCCAGATAAAGCAAGGAGTTGTAGCAAACTTAGCTATTGCTGTCAGAGCAGAAGGTTGTGACTAACTTTTTTATTTCCTTTGACTCCAAATAGTGCCAGGGAGTCATTTCAGGGGAGAGAAGCTGCCCACGAGCCAAGGGTTGGACACCACTGTCTCTTTCTATCTGTCTGTTTATGCTGGGCTTTCACACCCTCTCTGTGTGCCTAATGGTCTTGTGCTACTCTTTTTAATAGCAACAGCGATGTCCCAAAACATGTTAGCCTGGAAGACCTATTTCCTGTTTGTGCCCTAGCTGTCAGCAGTGATCATTTTTCCCCAGATATTGGATTTTATGGCAATTCTGTGTAGTTCCAAAACTTCCTGTCAAATCACGCCTCATCAGCAGGCTGTCAGGTAAGGAGGGGAATCATGCTTCTCATTTTTAGCATTAGGCTGAAGAGAGAAAAGCAACCATGACAGGTCAGATGATCCAGGTCTGGGTAATAGGAAACAAACATCGGGCTGGGACTAAAATAATTGAAGAGCCAAAGGATTTCTTTGCCAGCAGGAATAATTCAGTGAAGATAAAGGCCTTGCGCTCTCTTTCTCTTCCAGCATATCTTTGCCCCAAGCTGGGTCAGACTCAAAGCTTGTCAAATAAATTAAACAAATCAAATACAGTTCATAGCTTTCCCTTCACAAAATTCACTTTATGAATAGTCTCTGGATATTCTTGAATCATTATGCCAGCTCTGTAATTACGAAGGGAAAAAGGATATTTCATGCAAATTTCATCAAACAAGATCTTCAATAAGTAGCATTAGGCTATAACATGAGCCCTAGAGTTGCTGTAAGGTTTTTCCCTCCTAATTCTCTGTCTTCATCTGGCTTTCACAAGAATCTCCCGCCCTCCCAAGAGGTGCAGTGCACTCCCTTCTCCCTCCCTGGGGAGTTTGCCCTGACTCTCCCGCAAACCTAGAGCTGCCTTCCCCACCAGAAAACATTTTTACTTTCTCCTGCAAATGAACAGAATGCCATCTTTTCATTTTGGCAAGCCTTTCTGATTGTATCTGAAAGACTCAGATGCTCCACCTCCCGAGTACGGTAGAGATGCCAACTCCACCATTGCCCCTGCAATTTCACACTTTGGCGATTTCTTTCTTAGGCGCAGTGACAGCACATGAATGAGGGAATGCAGGAGAGGCATCCACGTGACATGATTGGAGCTCCGCATCAGCTTGATGCGCTTAACCTGGAACCTAACTTGGAGAAAGACTTAAATTTGGGCTTGCAGCTAAACAAACAATTGAAGTCTGTAAAATGAATCTAATTTTATAGTTTTTAAAAACAAAATTGGTGTCAAATTTGACATGCTTAGGAAAGATAAGGGTGTGTGGTAATGAGAACAGAGACCTCATGAAGACGACAAAAGGTGTACACATTTGTGTACGTGCACCCCCTCTAGTGTGCATGTACACAAACGTACAGCTTGGGAAACAAGACGGAGAGACCAGCGCTCTGGTGGAGTCACAGTGCTATGACATCACTGCACAACCTGAGAGCTGCTGGGTCTGCCTGCATGGTTGGGTACCAGCTTTGTAGGCAAGGCAAACAGGGAGGAAGAGGAGGGGAGATGCCCTCTGTGCAAAGGAACTGCTTGGAGGTGTGGAGCATTTCCATGAGATGGGCAATGGGCTGAGGGTAAGCTCGTGGGTCAGGATCAGAGAAGAGACTGGTGAGGGTGGCATCATGGTGGGAGGATGCCCCGAAGTCTTCTTTAAACAACTCAAGCCTCTGCATCACAACCCCTTGTTCTTTGGGACACTTCTACCTCTCATCTGCTGGAAGAGCAACACAACAGAACACAATTGGTTAAGATTTCTAGAGGTATTATTAAGAACTTCTTGATACATGTACTGGGTGGGCCAAGAAAGATGATGCTCTCCAGCATCTACCATTCATTGACAAGGAATAGTCAGGTGGGGACATGTCAGTCAGTGGCAGCTGCGGCTTTAGTGACCACGCAATAGTGGGGTCCAAGATCCCACAGAGAGCCAGGAAGGAGCTCAGCAGGGTACAGACCCTTGATTCCAGGATTGTTCAGGGAATTGGTAGGTAGGACCCTGTTAAGGACAGCATCCTCCAAGGGCAGCTGGAGCCCACCTTGATATTCAGGAAGACAATTGTGTATATCAGGAGGTGGCTTGGCTAAGCAAGAGACCTCTAGAGAAGAATGGCAGTCTACAGGAGGTCAAAGAAGGGACAGGCTGCAAAAGGAGAGAATTATTACGTGAAAGAGAGTTTTTATGGGAAGTATTCATTGTCTTTTCTCCAGGGAAGAGTACTTACAAGAACTAGAAAGAAACATAAAGAAGTCACATACCAGTCTGTCTTCAAACAGAATTACCTGAAAAATATTTCCTGAGGGAAATCAACTTCTCTCTGAATGTCTCAGCTCATAGAGGACATATGGAAGTTTCTCTACTTCATTTTTGGACTGAGACATTGGGATGGCAAAATCAGGATCTTTTCATTAATATACATATATCAATACTTGTAAATTAGATCTTTGAGAAAGGTTTTGTGGTTAGTAGGGTGACAGCCAATTTCTGTTGAAGGAGAGACCTTCTGTGGTGTTGTCTTTTTAATTTTCCACATCACTTTCAGACTAATCAGACCTGCTTTGCTCCTTCATGTACCTAACAGAGGAGCAAAAGCCTACACAGAAGAATAAAACAGCACAGCCACATCTCACAAATAATGTTGAAAATGAAACAAAACAACCCCACAATCTTCAACTTGCAGGACAACAGCTAATTTCTATGAAAGAGCTTGTTTGAGGCATGGAGCAATTCTCAACATGGGGCAATTCATTATAATCATGGAAAACAATGATGGAGAGGCTTAGCCATGTCCCTCACTTTGTTGCCTTATTTCTCTTTCCCTACTTTTCCTGAGCACCAAATAGTCCAAGTGCCCCTGTGGTCGGTAATAAAGCTGGACCTACCACTACACCAGTAGTCTGTATCATGCTGTTGTTTTGCTTCCTGAGATTCGGAGGCATATAAGCATCTAATTGTCACTTGTGTCTTTGGCAAACACCCAGAATATGCTCATCAGTTTACAATAGCTATCTTGTTAAGTTTTGAAATTTGTCAGTGTGCAGTACTGTACCTGAGGGCATTCTGTACACAGGGAGGTGGAAGGCATTGAGGCGCCTGAAAATGCTGCTTTGCTCAGTTGTTCAGATTTAAATTGTTCCATCCAAACTATCCTTCAGGTCTTGCTCTGACAGACACACAGGCTATTCTCAGGCAGGAATTGGCAATGAGAGCAAACACAGGCAGGCTGAAGGATAGCAAGTATCAGCCCAGAGGGAATCGGCAAATTTAGAAGGGAATGAGGATTAAAACAAGCTCTATTTCATGCACTAGGCAACTGGAAATGATAAACAAACTTCTCAAGTTCTAAGGTTTCCAAGTCTTAGGATGAAGAGCCCTACACATTGTTATCCCCAGTAGCTGAATAGGAACTAATAAGACCCCTCAACAGTACCTGAACACAACAGGTTTTCAAGCTGATCCCTACATTATTTTGCATCAGCATTACTGAAGCTAGAGAACGAAGCCTTATTAAATGACTGGAGACTGGATCTCTGGCTGCATAGTACCATGGCTTCCTGTTTCTATTAGTGCAAACCCTGTAGGAAGACAGCTGAAAACTCTCCGGGTGTTTTATATTCAGTGTGTGGGTATCAAGCCAAATTTCTTCTTTGCTTCTGAACCAGCAGACTTGTTCTGACTAAAGCTGATAATGGGAACATTGACCACAGGAATCTGTCCTTAGTACAGCTGGCTTCATAAAAACCTGGTATGTAACAGGCAAAAGCACAAAAGACAAAGACAAGGACAAAAATTAATTCTGAGAGAGGAAAGCTAGCTGAAGTTACTAAAACAGATCTAGGGCACAAAGGGGGCTAGTGGGGTTCATTCGGTTCCTAACTTCTCCAGATTTCATGTTAAAAATGCTCATGAAAGTTTAGATTTTATTCAAATAGATGTGTTGAATACTGAAGTTGAGGCTGAAATATCAAAAGGATTTAAAAAAATGCTGATTTTGAATCCTGTGAAATGGAAATTCATGTCTCCTCTTCCTCATCCCCCAGTCACTGAGTTCCTGCATTACGCAGGAACGAGCTGGCACTCACACTGGTACAACACATCTGCATCCCGCGTGACATCCTGCGCCAGCTGACAGCCTTGTCATGCCTCCATGGCAGCTCAGAGATGCACCATCTCTCCTCCCTCTTAGCTGAGCAGCTGAGTCCTTCCCAGCCCACTTCAGGGAAAAGGCATCAGCCTCACCTGGCTGTAAAGGCCAGAAAGACAACCAGAAAGCAGGTTCCATATTTCAAAGCACTCAATAGTTAGCTTGAACAAAGCATGCAACCGGTTTATCAAGCTGCAAAGCATTTGCTTTAGCCAGAAATTGTATTTGGAATTGAAGACAGAAATGAAACAGAAGTTTTGCCTCAGCTCCTCAGAAAGGCTCCAGCCAAGTAAGCCCCCACTTGCTGTCATCTGTACCCATTTTCAGGCAGCATCAAGTCACTTGCAGCAGTATTTCAAATGTAGCTGGGGGTGGGACATAGGACAAGGGCTGTCTCAGAGGATCAAGCCAGTTTGACAGCTTCAAAACAGTGCAAGGGGTCTATCTACTTCTAGCTCCTGCTTTTAACTTTAGAGTTTAAACAAATTCATCGTGGCCTAAAAATCATCACTGCTGAAAAAAAAAAAAAAAAAAATTCAGATTTCAAAAGCTACCTGAATCCCAACGCTGCTGATACATAAGATGCTGCTCGGGTGTCCTGTGCTTCAGACCTGGGTGTACCATTCAGCTGAATGAGGCACCCAGAGTCTGGGACCCAAAGAGAGAGAGCTGAGTCACATTCCCGGTGCAGGAAATGCAGGCACCGTAATAGAGGATTGTGAAGTGACCAAAAAAATTGTACTTCAGTTAGCAAAGCAAGAGACTTGACAGGCCTATTTTCACTTGTAATATTGCATGTCCAGATAATGTTCTCCTTGAGCTCTATTAATGCTTGCAGATTTTTGGATGAGAGATGCCAGCTTTGCCAATCAATCAGATAAGTTGTCCACAGACGAATGAAACATGAAGCAGAAGAAAATCTTCTCAGATATCTGGCAAATTCTTAAGTATTTATTTCACACCCTTTCATTGCTACAGATTGTAAGGGAAATATTCCCCC
>VXAA01003153.1:22287-46171 GCA_013399115.1 Anseranas semipalmata
CTGTTGAGAAAATACACTCAATTTCACTTAAATACTGTGTTAATTGTTTAATAAGATGTAACCCTGTAATAGCATAATTTTCACAACCACAAGAACCGAATCACAAAATACAAAGAAATCCTAACTGGAGGGACAGAATTGGAGTCCTCAAGCCTCAAGTGCTACATGGTGTTACACACAGGCTTCGGTGTACAGCAGTACCTCATTACTTCTCATTTCAACAATGTGAACTTCAGTCTATTTTAGAAAAAAATGGCAGCATTTCCACTTTCCAACCAAGACTGCAGTACACTTTTATAAAGTCAAAGTGTTCCTGATTTTTCCAAAAGTAATAGCAATTCATTATAAATCAAGTTGAAGCACCACTTGTCAAACTCAGTACTCAGCCTGATGCAGTCACAAAGACACTGCATTTCGACTTAAGAAATGCAAATACTATTCGCCCATCAGAATCACAACTGCGCCAACCATTGCCAGTTGTTCCTTTCCTACTTTTTGGTGATATTCATACAGACTACTGATTCTGCAGGGAGGAAGCTGTCTCTGAGTATGTGTTCTTGCAACCTGAAGTACAAGCAGTCATTCCTATTATATGTACCTTTTTTTTCTTTTTTTTTTTTTTCCTCACTTAGACTCTGATCTACTGCTCAGATCCTTGGGGCAGACCTGACCAAGAACATAGATAAAAGACAAGATTTTAATTTGATAGTATATATACAGAATGTTAATCTGTCTTATCGCATCAGGTATCAGGACAAAGAACACTTTTGTATACTCAGTTTCTTGTTATCATAATTAGTATTTGTGCCTAATGGTTCACTTCTTGTTTTAAAGCCCAGGTAGAGTTTTGTGTTTTTTTCGTATGAATGGACATGAAATCAAATTCTTTTACCTTGTCACCTTAAACTTTATTAATGTAACAGCTGCTGGAAGAGACCAATAGGTCTGAAGTTTGAAGATAAAAAGAAGTCTGAAAAGCAAGCATTGCTTTCTAAATGGTAGCAGAAAGTAAAGGATTCCAGTGTATCCAACCACAACTGAACTCAGCAACCACTTCAATTGGAAGCAAGAAAAAAAAAGTTAAAAAGGAATTTCCTTAGTTTCTATGCTGTATTTCTTTCAGTTTATAAAGCCAGATACTACAGAGAGAGATTCCTACAAAATGGAGTCTGAAAAAGTAGAGCTGTTGAAAGCTTTCATAAACAAGCCTTGAGCTGAATTTTTTAGAAAACTAAAAGGAGACTTCAAATGATACTTGTAGATGCTGAACTGCTTGCAACTAATTACAGGAGAGAGAAGGCAGTGGAGAAGAGTATTTGAACCTGACTGAAAACAGAAAGGACACAGTGAAAATGAAGACTGAAATTCAGAGAAAGGGATTCAGCACAAGGTGACATGTAACTATAAAGATCTCATGCAAATGGTTTATGTGAAATAGGATAAAGAAAAAGGAATAGACCGATGCATAAAATGCATGCATCTTCACTGCTGCAATCAGACTGAACTGTGTGTTCAAGAGATGCTACAATGAAAAACAATTTCACCTTTTATTCCAAGTCTTATTTTCCCTGTTCCTAATCAGAAAAGCAGATAAGGCCAGACTAAGCACTAATGCAATTCAGGGCCTTTAGCAGACTTGCACATGCTAATGTTAAATGAAGACTTGGTTCAAACACAGGATTTGTTCCTGAGGGGTCAGGCTAGTTTTCTGCTCTCTCAAGGGAAATCATCAATAGCAATGGTTTTTGCAGGGTAACTTTGTCCTCTGAGCAACATAACCCTGAGAATTAAAGAAGTTACCAAAAGATCATGCAAAGGCAGCAGTTATTCAAGTGCAGCTCAGAACACCGTTGGTTCTGTAAGATCAGAGAAAGAAAAATATAGTGTGATTGACAGCTGCTATGAAAGAAAAGCTACAGGGTGAATTTTACCTGAGAAGTGAGAATCAACAAATATGCAGCTCTGTATTGAGGCCCTTGTTACTATTCTTAGAAAAGCACTAATTTGCTGAGAGAAATCTAGTGGCAGAAGACTCGCATAGTCCCCTTTGCTATCACTTGTTACAGTTGCCATCACATGGGACACCAGGGGAAGAAGTAAAAGGGGACAGGTATATTTAATGCCCTGAATTCTTAGCTTCTAATACTGATGGTAAAGTGATCTCAAGCTGCCTAGACATCACAGCACCTAAAAGCAACTTTGAAAATTTTAAACGCTTTACTTCTTCCTCTGTTCTAACACTGCTCAGTAAGCTTTCATGGGAGGAAAAAAGGATACAGGAGACCCAGTAGTTCCCAAATAAACATCAAGATAACAAGCTCAAATTATGCCAATGAAACGAAATGATAGCAAGTGTAAAAAGCAACTAATCTGACCAAAGAGCTCTTCACCAATCTCAGAAGAGAAAAGCATACAAGTAATGAAAATGAGGACAGATTATTTAAGAATTAAGAGCAACAAGAAAACACAGGTACAGTATCAGAACCAAAAGAAGAAAAAATAAAAAGCAGCAGACGAGTAGGAGATTGTTCTGTAAGTGCACTTGCATTAAAAAAAAAAAAAAACCACCAATGAAAGTGTTAGTTATGCAAGATGAAGAAAAACAACTGACAGCTGATGATATTAGGAATGAACTGTTTGATGGCTGTTTCCACTTCAGTATTCCCTAGTGATGGCAACTACAAGCCATTGTATTTGTATCATTGACAAAGAAAGATATCTGTCTAGTAAAATAAAAGAACATAAAAGAACAAATGTAAGTTTCCTGAAATTAGATGTTTGCAGATTGTCTAGGCCCCCAAGACTGCACTATAAGATATGTTAAAAATTAGTTGAGGCAGCCTCAAAAGCAGTAGCAATAGTTATATTTGAGAACTTGCACACTAACAATGTCTGTTTTTAAACAGAAAAGCAAGGGGGAAGAGAAGCAGTGAGGACTTCTCAACCAGAGTCGAAACCATTAACTTTTAATTCTAAAAAATATTTTGGAACAACTACTCAGACTATCTTAATTTATGCTTTCCACAGTAACTGATGTAAGTCTGACAAGAACAAGTTATGTTAAAACTCTCTTTTTTCCAACAGTAGTCTAATGACAAATAGTAGATGAGATATCTTGATGTCTGACTATCACAGGACATTCTTATAAGTGAGACAGAGAAACACGGGTCAGATGAAACTACTACTGTATGAATGCAGAGATAGCTAGAGTTATTGGAAAGAAGAAAAAAATCAGTTTACTGTCAAAACAGAGAGCTGTAAAGATATTATGCAAAAATATGTCCTAGGATCAGTTCCATTGACATTCTTGCCAACCACCCAGGTGATGAAGTAAATAGAAAATAATGAATTTGGATATCTTCCAGACTGACTGGATGACAATGTTCAAAGTAAAAATGATCGTAACAAGTGGTCTAGAAAACTGTAACATTTAATACTGAGAAGAAAAAGGAATAATCAGCTGTACAGAGCCACTTCACACAATGAGATTCAAAACTTAAGTCTGAATCAGCCACTGCAATAAGTATGACCTCAAATTTTTGACACCTTGAATGCCACAGCATTCAAGCATAGCACAGGGCCGTATGATATTCCACACAGTTTAGTTTCATCAAACTATTTACCTTAGACTTTTTTTCCACTGACATGACAGAAATACAACCATTAAGAGGGTGTTGAATTAAAAAAAGCAAAATAAAAACGTTCTCCCTCCACAAACAACTCTTTACTTGATTTACTGCAGATTTTCTCCACGTTTCATTAAACTCTTCAATTCAGATTTAGGAATAACTTCAGCAATTTAGAAGGGAAAAATACTGCCATCTCCTGGAGGAAGCGAAGCTTGCAGTTCACTGCATGTTCTGTTCATCTTGCATACTTTCTATGCATGGCAAAGCAACCATCAGATCTTGCATTTAGAGACACAAGCAAAAAGCTAGAGTAGTGTGCAACTTGCAAGATAAATCTTGGTGGCCTAACTTCAGTAGCAACATGAACCAGGTCCACCCATCCACCCCGACAAATTCTACATGAGTGAACAGCTTCCTTTCAACCAGCCCTCCTCACCGTCATGTACCGTACCTGAAGAAGAATCTACATAAAAGTAGGAGTGCAAGCAGAAACCAAGCATAGCAGTTTGTTCTCATTAGAAGCACAGCTGACTGGATGAAGTAGAGTTGTAAGTGACTCCTGACCTACAGTTTTCAAATCTTTCTGTTACCATCTTGTTTTTATTGTTAAAGATCTGCATTTCAATCACCTGGTTTTCTCCAACAGCCTTCAAGCAGCAGCTTCTGAGAACATACCAAATGCTCTATGAGTATAACCTAGTCAGGTATACATCTGTGTTCTCGGGTCATCGAACAGCTCACATGACAAAAATAACAGTCCATTAGAGAGTATTTTATTTCTACAAAGGTGTATAAAATTACTTTGGTAACTCCTTGTGTTGCCTTTTTTTTTTTTTTAATGTATCTATTAGTTTCAGCAGTATCCCTGATACATTATCAGAAGTGATTTACAACGGGGGGAAAAAGAGCCAGTTATCAGATAACTTAGGACACACCTAGTAATAACAGTTCACAGCATAGGTAAGCTGCAAACAGCATTATAGAAAGGCTCATCCATTTCCCTAACAACGTTGGCTGTTGTCCTAGTGCTAAATCTGTTCCAGGGCTAATTCAAAGCTACATTAGCAATCTAGTGCTCCATTCATGTCAGCTACTTAGATCCAGCCTGAGGATGTAGCTCATTTATGTTTCTTCCCCAGATTACATCTGTGCATATAATCTATATTACAGCTGTGAATGTTTTAAAAATTAGTTTTCTAACACCAACTACACAGCAGATAACATTCATACCTTTTTCCATTAATCCCTCTCGGAAGTTTAAACTATTTTTTAATGCTACAGATGTTTAATCACTCCTCTGAAAAAGACAACTACCAAAACAAAAGCAGTAATGTCAGAAGGCTTCCACAGTCAGAGAAGCATTAGGAAAGCACAAGGTCTGAATAAGGATGAAAACAAACTGACAATATATCAACAGGATGAAAAAGAACACAGGCAAATTTTTGGTAGTCATTACTTGAATATTACAGTTATATCTTAAAGTATAAGTGCTGTTACTTCCTTCTTCTGGTCATGTGAACAGTCAATTATGTATTTGCCTATTGCTATTTCTTGTCTAAAAATTTAACGTGATTTCATGCCTTTGTCTTCTTTACACTGGAAAGGTATTCTGCTTAGCTTTCTGAAGCTTAAGAGCTTTACCTGGATAGGAACAAAAGACCCTAAAGATAAATTTGATAAGATTATTGTAAAAGTATTCTCCAAAGACAAAAATGTTTTCCTCTATACTTTTTAATTTCATAGTATTTGGCTTTGTTCTATTCTGCAATTACAGTTGAGGTTCACAGGAACATCTCAGCTGTCAATGCTTTTGGATAAACTGAAGTAAAGGAATTGTGTAATTTTTTGGCCATTGTATCACAGGTTCTCTTTGCATATTGTACGTTCTGGTGTGGTCTGTCCTTAGAGAAGTGATTTAGGCACCATAGTAAAAAAAATCCTAACATATTTGGTCTTTCAACTCAACATTTAGTTTACTTTCTAAAATAAAAAAAAAAACATGCAAGTTTGTAATATACACCATTTGATTCTTACCAAAAAGATGTTTATAAATATATTTTTTTCTTTTTAATAAAGATCTTCATCTCTAGTCACAATGCTGAACGCCAATTCATCCAATTGTTTTCTAGGCAAACAGATTCCATTGAAGGTATGTAGATCTGTATCGTTTCAGGTGCTGGAAAGCAAACGTGCCTCCAGAACTGAGTAATTCTCTCTCCAGCTACTTGCCATTTGGGCAAATCAAGTTTAAGAATTTCATCACTTATACAAAAGCAACAGAACTCTCAGTCTCTATAGGCTTCTTCAGCTGATTTTCACATGACAAAAATGTGGAAACAGAGCAATTTACATGTGTGATGTCAGTGAAGTCACTAAGAGAAAATACCGTATTTCTTCTCCAATTCTTCAACAGGAGTATCTTTCAATCCCATGCGTTTCACATGACTGAACAATACCTGTGTAACTGTAAAAGAAAATCCCATGATAAACTGTTATTTTTGTGATTAACAGTCATAATGTAAATTAGTCCAACTCTTTCCTCTGTGAAAGTAAGAGTTGTATTATATAGCTGAAATATAAGTAAGTTTTTAGAATTGCTCAGAGGGTGAAGAAAAGCAGCAAAGAGAAGCACTCTGTTTTGATGCTTGTAAATTGGCTAACAACATTTCCTTAAACGTGTATACAACACTGACAACATAAACAGATTTTATTTTGTTTACTGTCTTGGCACTACACCATTAAATGCAGAAGATAAAAGTTAATGCCAGATGGCAGATAAAACTTACATCAGGTTATGGCGTGAAGGCAATTCCTAAGTGGAATTTACTTGCACTTCAGTAAGTCAAACAAGTAATTTTATTTTAAGGAGATTCACATAACAAAATTTTGGAAGTATAATGGTTATTAGTGAAACTCAGTTGTAGAGAGTAAATTTAACATTATTTGATCCTAGAGAAAAGTTTGGCTTTTAAGTGTCTCACTGTTGCATAGTCTGTCTGGTGTGCTAAATCAAGAAATGTTTAAGACAAAAAACACAATTTTATAAACCAGGAATTCAAGCCAATGTCAACCTGAATTGCAAACTAATCTAAGCAACGCCTCAAGAACAGGACAGAGGCAACCAGTTTCAGAGGTTTAGAAACGCTTGCCAACAGTAAAATCAGAATTGCTAAGAAGTGGTTGTAAGTTGTGAAAACTATAATTGGTACACCTTGACCTCAGATATAAGACTTCATACAAATTCATAAATTTGTAGCATTACCAGCTACAAACTGAAATGCTAGTGAAAGTTATTTTATCAGATTAAAATGTGGTGGTATTACTGACAAAAACAGGATTTAGCTGCAGTTTTTCAAGTCTTAATAAATGATCAAAAAATTAAGAAAAATAATATGACATTTTCATATTAGCTTCTAAAACAATTAAAAAGCATTGAACTAGATGAAAAGCTAACCTTAAATGATTATTTAATGGAATAAGCAAGTGTAGCACTACATTTTGCACATCTCTTGGTAGATTCTACAGTATCACAAACTAAGTTTAAGAAGATGGTACTGAATTACTTACTTTTTTTCTCTGAGCCTGACATAAACATTACTGCCATATCAAATCTTTTTAATTCAGATAGCCTCTGAAGGACTTCAAGGATGAGCGATGGCTCCTCTTTCCTGGAGAAGATTATTAGAAACATAAAAATAACTACTGCTGATTAGAAAGATTCAGTAGCTGCAAGCAATATTAAAGACTTCAGGAAATGAAAGGACCAATGGAATTCCCTTCCCTTTCTCATCTTTCCTGTTCATTCTTCCACTGACTTAGCAAAGAGCCAAACACCCAGAAATCTTTATCCAAATATCCTTTTAATACAGACCAAGCGTGGAGAAATAAAAAAAAAATAATAATAATAATAAAAGGACTGATGCAAAATGATTGCTGTTGATATACAGAATAGCTATTATAAGATTTAATGCTTACACTTAGCCATAACAAGCACCACATTACAGTTACTGCCATTTTTATCTGTACAGAAAATTCCTAGATTGTGTCCATTTTACATTCTTCTGGACAACAGGCAGTAGTAAGCAGGCACTGTCTTTACTGCAAATACTAACAACAAAAAGTATTTTTCTTTCATAACTCGTCCTGTCTCCCTCCAGAAAAAATGCCTTTTACCTTACTGCAAACAATTTAAACTTCCTAGCCTTTATAAGTCATACCATAAATATAGGACCATACCTCTTCACACATACGATGTATATTTACTTTTACAAAAACCGAGGGAAAGCCTAATATTCATTTGCATTTAGTTTTCTCCATAAAACAACAACCTAAAAGCATTTTGAATGCGAGCTCACAGAGTAATCCACAGAAGTGGCACACTCCCTCCGACAGGCAAAATGAACTTTAAGAATCAAATAGATAGAAATAGATAGAAATTTCAAAACAAATTGCCAGCTCTCTTCTTATCAGAACTTCTAGCTCCTATATATATATTTACTACAATCTACTGTAAAATGCTAGCAGGTAATTAAGAATTCAGAATGTATCACAACAAGCATAGCACAGAAGAATTAAACTCTCTGCATTTCTTAGCTTTAGGAAGTTAACAGAGAAAGGTAATGTTGTGCAACTATATTTTCTTCATAGCAATATGAACAAAAATTATTTCATACTGCCTACTGATCAGTTACCAATGCTATTTAGCAGATCTGAATTCAACAGATTAGCCTCAGTAGAGGCTATTTATTTCCTTACCTCTTTTCTGACTTTTCAAGGTATGTTTAATTTCTTAATCAGGAAGAATTAAATCATTCCAAGTATTGCACCCTGCTCATGTAATTCTACATAATGGAAATAATTTTGTAAGCCGAAGGGTGAGGGGAAGGAGGGGAAAAAAATAGCAACAAGCAACATACAACAAATAAGAAGCTAAACTTACTCAATGTAGAAGTCATGTAGAATTTTCAGTATCTGGTTAAACAAGTCTGGATCTAAGGATTTCTGGAACAGTTTCGGATAAAGTGAAGGCTCTATTTGCTTTGGAAGAATTAAAAAAGGTATTATTTTTTGGCAAAAAAATACATTTGAGTCATGAGAATTAGAAATGAATTTTTAGGATGTCTTGGGCAATGCTGAAGTGCATGAAAGCAAAAAAGAAAAACAAATTACTGCTGTATTATTTGACTTTGAACATTATTTTTGTCTGGTTTCAATTTTTTTTCATGAGAAGATTATTGCTAACTTCTTTAAAAAGGGATTCCAAGCAATTTTTTGGCAAAATATATATATATAAGCAGAAGCATATATTAAGCAGATTGATGTGTTTCAAGTATTTGCTCAGTTTAAAGAGAGAAGAATGTTGCTATATCTAATTACACTAGAAGCATTCATTTGAAAAAATAGAATTTAACTTGACCACTGACATATACAAGTGTTTACAGACTTAGGGCCTATGTTTAAAAGAAGACACGAATTATACAGAGACTGTACTCTAAGTAAGGCAAGTGAAAAGTCAGGGATGGAGTGAGAACTATTCAGATGTGGATCACACTACTTATAATTATGTGAAAGCAATTAAAGAAAAAGACTATTGCATACCGTTAAGATAAACTAACATAGCTACCCTTTTCACCTAAGTTGATGCTGTTTCTTCGATGTCAGTTGAACAAACTGTCAAACTACTGTTAGTCAATACTACATTTCATACCTTCAGGTACAAGTACATTTTTTCTGGACAGTCTTTCAGCTTTCTGAAATCAGATTCAAGCTGGAAAGAATTCGCAGGAATGGCAGGGACTGGAGAAGTAGATCTAAATGATGTTTTGATTTCTTTCTCTATCTGCTCGTTCACAGTGAAAGAAGGATTCAACACTGATGAAATTCCTTTCACACTAGCAGGAAGCCTGCAGAGAGATTTCAAAACATGTAATCTAGAAAACATTTAAGGAAATCTTGCACTGAGACTTAACAGGAGACCTTTCAAAGACTGAAAAATCTGAAATACATTAATTTGTAAAATTTTGGTGGTATTTTAGTTTAAGCAGGTATCAAAAAAAATTCAAAATACAAAAGATACTTGATTAATCCTTTCTAAAAAAACTGCAACTACTTATAAATATACTCAACAGTTCTCTCTTTCTGGGAATAACTGCATTTTATGGTACAGATTTCTGCCATACACAGCTGCAAAAAAAATACTACATTTTCTGCAATTTCTTAATGCAAAACAATAACCATGTGTCCTGGTTTTGGCTGGGATGGAGTTAATATTCTTCATAGTAGCTGGCATGGTACTAAAACATATTTAGGCTTTACAATGAAAATTACGTTGATAACACACTGAAGTTTTAGTTGTTGCTGATCAGTGCTTGCACAGAGTTGAGAACTTTTCTACTTCTCATGCTGCCCTGACAGTGAGGAGGCTGGGGGGCACAAGGAGCTGGGAGGGGACACAACCAGGACAGCTGACCCAAATGGACATCCCATACCACGTAGCATCATGCTCAGCAATAAAACTGGGGGGAGTGGGCCAGGGGGCAGCCGTTGCTTAGGTACTATCTGGGCATTGGTCAGCTGGTGGTAAGCAGTTGCACTGTACATCACTTGTTTTTTTTTTTTCTTTCTTTCTTACCAAACTGTCTTTATCTCAACTTACAAGTTTTACCTTTCTCAATTCTCTTCCCCATCCCACTTGGGAAGAGTTTCAACTTCAATATTAATTACAGTGGAGCTATTTTTTGTCCTATAATTTGGCAGTTAAGTCCATTTATTTTTTCAGACATTATAAAATGACTAAGAAATTTATTTTTTTTCTTCAACACCTCATAGTAAATCCATCTCAGCTGAAAAAGACAAGGGGAAATGGTTCTCAGGAAGTCTTCAATCAGGGTTCCATAAAAGGTGTTACACAATGAGATGACAACAATGCATATAGACCTTTCCTAAGCCGACAACAAGTAGAGTTCCAACACTTAGCTGGGATAAAGTTGGGCTAGCTGCTTCTATACTTCAGCCAGATTTGAGTTTGTCTAGTTAACACAGTGGAACTCAGGAACCCTCAGCAAACCTGAAGTTATCAGCTGCCTGCTCAGTGGAGGAGAGTTGTGACACTGTCACCTGTTCCTTTTCTTTCACACAATTGGCATGCAAAGAATGTTTGAACTCTGCTTAAGAATCTACTCTAAAATATTAAAATACAAGCCACAGATAGTAAAGATAGACTGCACAAGGAAGAGTATATGGCATACAGGAAAATATTACAAATTTCTTCCTATTTGAGATGTAAGAACTGTTACCAGTTTTCCATCTGACACTAAATAGATCTTACTTGTTTCCACCACTACTTGATCAAGGAGACAGACGTGTAAGAACTGCAGGTTTCTTTGAACAGTTTTTTTTTTTTTTTAATTCAAATTCTCCAGATTATGTTATACACCTCATCACATGTAGAAATGCGAGAATGAAGACTATATTTCAACTATATTTATTTTTCCAAAAGAGGATCAGAATTTTTATACTTACTGTAATGGTGACATATCAGTGATTTCTTCTATTTTCAATTGCTTTGCTTTTGGAATATCCATTGCAGTTAAGTGATCATCCTGATATAGATTCTCTGTTGTTTCAATACTCATTGAATTCCTCCCGTTATTAACTAGAGTAGTAGTGCTGGGGAAATCACTATTCGGCATGTCATCATCGATTTCTTCAATGGCTATTCTTCGCAAAGGCTTCTAGACAGAACACAAACCTGATGTCATGTGTGTAGCCTTTACATCAGTGTAAATACAGATAAACTGTATTGGCACCAGATAAACTGCTATGTTTAAAATTAAACAATCTCATTCGTGATAACCAGTTTCATTTGTGTTGGAACACATTGAAGAAACTTTCAGTAAAGATAAATGACAAAAAAGGAAGCTTTGTGACATTCTATGGGAAGTGTTATATGATCATTTTCTTGGTTTATTCGTCATAAACAAGTGTATCCTTACTCTAAAGTATCTAAAAGTTATCTCAAAATCTGCATTCTGTTTTCCCAGTAATCAAAAAAAAAAAAAAAGAAAAAAAAAAATTAGTTTTTGAGGTTTTTCCCCGGTCTAAAAAGGCTGAGTGGGCAAGGATACCATGTATTTTGACCAATGACCTGATCAAGCTTTGTAATTTAGCTAAACAAAAAAAAGTATTCATCAACATATGCCTTATCTCTCAACTTAAAATTTTGAGATTAGTATTTGTAACTCAGGCCTCCTGGCTGACAAAGTTACATGGATGTTACAAGGTAATTAAAATCCTACCACTGGAGGACATGCTGAGTAATTAAAATGCTTCAGATTGTTTGTTTAATCTCTGCATGCTCACCATTATTTCTGATCATCACCTACTACCACCTTCACAGGTCTTACGAGTCACCAGTTAGTGGAACTTGGGAATTACTTTGCTGAACATGAATATAGTCTAAATTGCTCTACAAATATAGATGCAAATAGACACAGTTAAACTAAACATATTCAACAATTTAGACTTCTAGAAATGGCAGATTTCTCTGTCCAGCTCTAATACGATCCCACTGCAAGTCTTTACCGCACTTTGCAAACTGCTTTAAATTATGTCAAAAAAGCCCTGTATGGTTGGTAATGACAGACAATGTATGGTTTGCTTTGACAATATGCCATCTCATCATTGTGCTAAGAGTGCCCATCGGATATGAGACATGAAGTTACAGTTCCGCCTTGGACAGTACAAAGAACACAGTGCTTAAACTGTACTTATTCTACCTTAACAGAACTACAAGAAAAAAAGCCACCTAGTATCTCCACTTAATTTAGCAGCCAAATCGAAAACTGAATATTATTGTCAGTTGTATTTCATCTACTTCACAATAAATTTATTTAGGTTTCTAAAGATACAGTATCTGGCTATGGAGAGCATAAAATACTTTAAAGAAAGGTATCAAAATAATCACATGTTCTACTAAAACTAGACACACACTTTGAACACACTTTGTATTTACACAAGAATACATACTTTATATCCTCACATTTTGTCATATGTAACTCATTAATCTGACTATAACCACTGATAATTCAGACTTCAAAAATACTGATTCTTGAAAAATAATATCCAGCTATTCCACAGCATACGTGGATGATGCTGCAGGCTCAAAGCTACTCAGTAGCCCTGGGAGATACCACCACTTGAGATGGGTATGCAACATGCCTCCTTACTACTGTAGTTGCTATAGAAACTGGAAATAGCTGATGAAAGAGAGGGGAAGTTTACCCAGGGCTTTCTCAAGTCTGCAATCAAACGTGAGAGATTGAACTGCCACTCCTTTACTCTCAACTGCAATGTTAGCTATGGACTCAGGAAAGGGTTGTGGGGTTGTCTCCCCATTTCTTGTTATTGATATATGCACATACCGTGTTTCCTGTGTAGCACTGTTTACACTATGGCTACTGTTGAACACACACAGAAATGCAGAAGTTACGTTCTTGAAAAAATACCAGAAAAGTAAATCTCTGAACTTTGACATATCTAGCAGAAGACACACAGAAGCAAGAATTGCATTGTAAGTTAAACTCTACTTTTCCCATCATTACAGATAGCAACTCAAAATAAAAAAAAAACTTACTGTTGATTTCAGGTGTAACGGATTATCAATGAGTTTCACTATATTTTTTATTTCTGATTCTTTTATCAACACTGCAGGATATTCTTGATGAGCTGACTGTTCTTTCTCAGCTAATTCCTGAAAAAACAATAATTTGTCTAGAAAGATTGCAAGTTTCAGGATTATAATATACGTTAAAATTTACATAATAAAGAAAAAAAATTCTAACACTATAGGCTTACACTGAAATCATCAGTATACGTACATTCCTTATTTTAGTGAGTTCATTTATTGCTTGTTTATTTCCAGGCTCCAGTTTCAGAACAGCTTCAAAATCTGAGTGAAAAATAATACATGAAAATTGCAGGCATTTCAAGGTACAAACTGAAATTTGTAAGTTCAATTTTTTGAATGGCAAATTTTTAAACCTCTTGTTCCTTTTCATAGCTCTAAAATAATTAAAGACAGGTAAGTCATCCTGATGTCTATACCATAATCTAGTTTTAAACGCATTTTTCAAACTATTTCTTACTATTTATAAGTAGCAATAATTGTAATTTCACACAAAACTGTCTTCCTATCATATGAATACCAATACAAAAGGTTTTATTCATGTTCAGTGAAAAACAACAAAACCCATCCATCTTAACTTTTGCACTGATAACCTCAATTAGTCAGAAATTGATTTAATTGCTATTTGAAGATTGAAAGAAAAAAATCAAGATCTCCTTTTACTTATCTACTATCTTCTACTTATCTCCTTCTACCCATCACACTTGGACTACTTCAAAGTCATACCTTGCATAGCTTCTTTTAGCTTTCCAAGAGCAACTCTTGCAGCCCCTCTTCTGGCAAAAGCTTTAGAATAGGAGGCATCTAACAGCAGAGCTTGTGTACAGTCATTTTCTGCCTCTTCATATCTCAGCAAAAGAGTAATATAAAATTAATAATCAGTTTCAAAATAAGCAGTTTCTACTGAAAAGACAGAGCTACATGAAAGTTAAAATACGAAGACCTTAATTACCTATATACAGATAAATATATACCACTGAGCTGAAATGTAAAATAAAAATAAACATAAAATAAAAATGAGCATATGATTTCTGATATCATTAAGAACAAGTCAGCATATCCTTGTGTTAAGGTTATTTGCTTTCATTGTAAGATCAAATTTCCTCATTCCACTTATGTTTGATCATGACTCTACTGTGTGCATAAAGTATTTTCATTCATTCCTCTTTTCTCCTCCTTCAGTCTATCATTAAATTTATGGAAACAGTATTTTTTTGCAGCTCTCATCAGTTCTATAGGTTTGTGAGAACAAAATGAACTTTCTCTTGCATTTCATGTTTGGGTTCTCTCTGAAATGTAAAGACCCATGATACACCGATTTATCTCACACAACCAATGTTCTTGCTTGGCCATTCAATTAAGTAAGTATCACTTCCTCTGATTCTCTGATTTTATTTGCATTATTATATCCTCTATGGCTTCAATCCTAAATTACATATCTTGTGTCACAAAAATATTACCTGTGCAGCCTACTTTATAATCGCATAATTTGAGATCAGTGCATTGTCTCTACACATAGTCAGCCACAACACATCAGAAGGGATGACCAACATAATGTTCAGCTCTCTGCTTCTCATGCTGTCATTAATGTAAAAGGTTTAAATTCCCATACCATCAGGGAGTCAAAACAAAAATGCAAAATTCAAAGACTTCAAAAAATGGTCACATGGAATTTCCCTCATTTGGTACAAAGTATGCATTTCCTACTGTTACTGGATTATGTGAGAAAAATTTAATTAAAATTACACAAATTACACGTACACACCATTAGAGTTAGAGAAATATTTTTTAAAATTACTTCATTCTCAGAAAAATCTCCTACTCATTCCACTTTCAAGTTAGGGATTACAATCAACTTCTTCATACAGGGCGACATTTAGTAGCAGACTGGTTTTTATAGTGAAAAAAGACAAAGGGGCAGGTCCTCTGAAAAAGGTAAATATGTAGAATTTTACACATATGAAAGAATGGAAAAATCAAACTTTAAAAAACTCAGTTAGGTTTCACTAAAATTTCAAGCTGATTTTATTTTATTCTCTAAGAACTTCTTTCCTATGAAATACATTGTAAGATCACACATTCAGTTGTTTTTCCCCCCTCATTGCTTTCAGTATGCTTTATTCTATACTGAATTCTAGAAAGAATTAGAACACGTGACAGTCATGAAACTTGGGTGAAAACCGAATGGATCATTCTTCCTTCTAGTTCAGAACAAAGAAAGAAACAGTATAGTACATGCAATCCTACTTACTTTTGAATCTTGAGATAGGCCATGGCTCTGTTAGCTGGCAAAAGTGCATTGGTGCCATCTGCTGCTATACCACGCGTATAACATTCTATTGCAGCCTCATACTTTCCTTCTTTGAAATAACCATTACCCTGTTATATTTAGGTTAGAAAAAAAAGAAACAGTAACATTGAGAAAGATCTAGTGCAATTAGCTTTTCTTTTCTTTTTAGTAGACGAGGTGACAATATCAAGAAGACGGATCAGAAAGAACACCCATGTCAAGGCAGGTATTTATAACATATTTCTTCATATCTAAGCTCTTTGGAGGCAGACCACAAAAATCTCTTAATTTTTTCAGGTACTTCATGGATTAAAAAAACAATGCTATATGTACAGTTTAAGGTGATTAGTAAGAAAAGAATGACAGGATACATTAGGTAAACAAAAAGGACAAAAAGGAGCCACAGTAAAGAAATTTTAGTCTAGTACAGTACGCCGTTGACAGCACAGTTGAATGACTGTGGGCCTGTTCCTAGCAACATTGATCCTGTCAAGTCTAAATTGCAGCCTTTGCTTTTTTGCCAGTGAGCAGAGTGGTAGCCAAGAAGATGACACACATATTTCTTTACTCTTGATGTGCGCTATAAGCCACCCTGTACTCAAAGTTAACAGCTCTGTAGACAAAGTTAATAGCATTTCTTTACTGTGGCTCCTTTTCATTCCGTTTGACTACCTAATGTATCCTTTCATTCTTTTCCTACAAATCACCTCTCAAAAACAATAAAGTAAAACTGAAAATTGATAAAAAGTCAGAAGTTAAATAGATAGGTAAGAGAACGGTAAGAAAAATATGTTTTCATAGGTAAAGTTATTTCTTAATTGCAATGGTGGGAATGGAGAGAAATCAACAAGCCAACTATGAGTCAAGATAACGTATCCAGAAATAATGTTCATTGTCATTGTTGCCTGCACTCCCTGATGCCCTTTTTATAACTCCTTTTCACCATGTAATCAGTGGTTTGAAAACAAAAAATAACTCTAGCTGGACAAGAGAGTTAAGATGTATATAATACTGGACAAATGGGATATTTGTAAAATAGTTCTAGTTTTATTTATCTTACCATACATGTGAAATTTATCAGGAACAAACACAGCTCTAAAATAAAAAATCTAAATTTTAATTATTCCCCCAGAAGATTCCAAACAGAACTGAACCCTGCTCTCCTCCTCCCCTTCCCAATAGAGCTTGAAACAGCAAACAATTAAGGACATATCAAGCACACTGTATTTATGACATTCAGGACTGAATCAAGATTAATTTGCACATTTGCATAGCTAACAGCACAACGCTTTACTTTGCTAGTTCTCCTGTTCCATTAGAAGATGCAACTTACCAGATCTTTTTCTGTAAGAGCCTTCTGCTTGAGCTGCTCATCTTCGATGCACCTCTTCTCTTTTTCTGTTAATTCTGGTCTGACTGCATCTTCAAACTCTTTCTGTTCTGAGCTCTCTTTTGATGATAGAGCCTGCAAAGATGTCATTGTTTCTCAGTATGTATTTACCTCACACATGTTCAGAACAGAAGTTACATCTTAAAAGTTTAGAATTTATTGTAAGAGTCCACCAAGCATTTTAACAGAAGTGTTCTTACTGCAAGTTGAACACAAATTGAAGAGATCATCCTAAAACATTCTTGAAAACATACTTCTATGAGGGACTGCGAGTCACAATATTACTTGGGAAATAAAAGGTACATAATTTCTGCAGCACAATGTAAAATGATCCATGGAAACTGTCCATATGTTCCTGATTCACAAATAATTTATTTCTTCAATTATTGGAGACCTTGGTTCTTCATTTTGAAAATAAACTTAATCAAGCGTTTTCAAAACTACAGTTGAAGTGGTAATGCTAGAGAAGCTTGTATTTTACTAAGGTCATCATAATAAACATTCTTTCCCTGCCATGAAAGAGGTTAGACTTGCAGCAGAGTATTCTGTTCTGATAGGCTTAAACTGACTTTCTGGCCTGGCACAGCACAGCCATCAGTGGAACCACAAACAGGCTAGCAGTTCAGCTTTACTCTGTGGCCAAGTGAATATATCAGTTCTCTCATATGTACTGCTACCTTGTACCAAAATACTACGCGACTGAAAAAAAAAAAAAACCCACCACCAACAAACATTAACACAGTAGACTGAAAAAACACCTGATGGAAAAAGATGATAAAGCCACAGAGGCTGGTGTACACATCCAGTCATAATCTGCCAACCCACCATTACACTGATGTATGCATACACACCAAAACTAGAAGAAATTAAATTACAGATTTTGACCTCAGAGAACTTCAAATGACAGAAAAAGCCTGTGAGATTTTGTTGAATTCAGTTCTTGTTATAAATATAAATTGATACAGTTATAAACAGAACAGGATTAAGTTATGTTGGGGCCTATCGATCTTATTACCTGATTAATTTTCTTCAGTTCATTTTTTGCTTCAAAGTTGTTTGCATCCAGCTCTAAAACTTTTTCATAATCTATTAGAAGATCAGAAAACAATGTTTCAGGTACAAATTACAGACTGGTAACCACATTATAAAATAAGAGCATTCTTTTGAGATAACCCTTTTCTGTAGTTACCTAAAAATCCTGAGATATTACAAACAACATATTATTCTAAGATATTTAATGCTGAATTATTCTGTAACTATTGACACCTAAAGTAATCATTTAGACTTGCTTCTTGAATTTCACCTTCCCAGAAGAATATGCAATATGGTATTTCATTATTTTTGTTTACAGCAAATGAAAATTAAATTCCTATACCAAATACGCCAATCACACAAGCTACAAGTACACAAGTACAAAGATGAATACTGTGTACGGTTTTTTTTAAGGAACACACTAAAAAGACCCACCTTCTTTAGCACCTTCAAGATTTTTCAAAGCAAAGCGAGCAGCCCCTCTTCTGGCATAAGCCTTTGTATAATTTTTATCTAAAGCAAGTGCTAAATTGCAATCAGATTCTGCAACAGAAAACCTATAAAAAAATATGAATGAGTTAGTTTGAACACATCTAGACAACAAAAGCCAAAATCTCAGCAAGTTACTCTGAAATTTTACAGGTTCTTCCTAAAGCGAAAATCTTTCAAGCTTTACAAGGACCACAGAACAAGTGTTTAAACACTTCTTGATTCAGAATACATCAGAAAAGGAAAGAAAAACAGATGCCAGCAATCTCTACTGCAACAAAAAGAATAACCAACTCCCCTATACCCTTTCTTCCCCCAAAAGAAATTAAAGCTTTAGAAACAGAGCTCATGGAACCTGAAATACAAATTAGATGGTGAGCTTCCTCTTTTTCCTCTTTTTTGAAGTCTTGTGCTGTAACATAGAAGATGGTGAACTTCAAGCACAAAAGCAAAAAAGATAAGACTACCAGATTCCTTATCACAGCAATTCCTATTATACTTTGAAACTGCAAAGCAGGTTTGAAACTAGCCTTACATAGACCTGTGTATTGCAGCATGGTAAGTAATATAATCAAGAGTTAAAAACACAAAAGAAACCTTGAAGGCAGCATGTCAAGGAAAAAAGTATTAAGGGTTTAACAATACAGGTCTTACTTTTTCATTCTATAAAAAGCAGATGCTCTGTTTGTGGGCAATACTGGATTGTAGGGATCAGAATGCATCCCTCTAGTGTAGCATTTTATAGCTTCATCGAAGTTTCCTTGTTTAAAGTAATTGTTACCCTGTGAATAGAAAAAAAAGTAATTTTAGCATATTACTGTATAGATACATTACTGATTTTGTAAAAAAAAAAAAAAATCAAAGTTTGCATTTTAGAATTCTTGAATGTTGTTTAACATCTCTCACAAGTTACTGTTTTTACTGTGAAACACTTCTTGCAACTAAAATATTTAAGTATTCCATCCTAAATATTTTCATCATTTATGCAGTAAAATGTTTTTATTATGCTGATGTTCAGTGTCTGTAGGTCATTTCTACAAATGTAGATGCAGCACATATACAGCTGCTTAAATTGCCACAGAAAGTTACTGAAGTTTTTTTTAGGTTTTAGAGACTAGATTTGGCATCCTTGCTGTCCAAGGTAAATATTCTAATTTCTGTCTCCTTTGGGACACAACTTTTATCTCAAGTGCCCTCATCTCCTTCACTGCTGCCAAGATGATAACAGTCACAGATACCTCAATTTCTCCTCTGTGTAGAATGCAGGGTATACGTTTGGGAATTCCATAGCAGTAGGGAAAGTAGAAAATGTCAATGCATGCAGACAATTTAAAAACAAAACAAGACAAAAAAAATAAAGAAACACTAAGAAAGTCTACTGAAGAAAAATACGGAATGACAGACGGTATCAGATGGCTGTTTTTAAATACACTTCCTTAGAACCTCATACATTTCTATATAACTAACTTAGACTATCTACCTCATATGGCGATGTAGCCCAGGTGATCTGATGCTCAAGTTATTCATTCCACATAATATTATTACAATGGCAGATTTCTCCTGGTTACTAACTATTTGGTGAAAGTCCTGAAAAGACTTTCACAATGGTATCAGGTCACAAGTAGTAAGCTTTCAGCATGCAACAGGACTGACAGAATCTTCTAATATTACACTGGGCTCCCAGCAGGCTCCAAGACTGGGAAGAAGAAACTCTCATACAAACGAAACTCTTTGTGACACTAGAAACCAAAAAAAGCATTAACACAGAACAAACAGGTAAAGCCTTCACTTATCACACATTTTTTTCAAGAAGTGTCACCAAAGTATGGTTTCTTGTTTTCCTAGACCAAGCATATCTTGTTGGCTACTTCATACTGTTGATACTGCTGAAAGATGCTCCAGCTTGATTTTTGGGTATTCCTGCCTTAGATAATATAGAAGAAAGCATCTAAAAGGCAGAAAGCAATAAATTACTACTTTCACTCTAAAGAGGGAATGATTAGGGCAAATCCTGGCTTAAGTACATGTCTCTGGTACTTGAATCTATCATGTATGACAAAAACGTGATTTAGGAACCTTAGAGAATTTGTTGCTTTTTCTTGGAAAAAAACATCACTGAAGCCAAGATCTACTACATGTCTGCAACGAGTTTCAGCAGACTCGTGATGGTAGGCATGACGTGCGTAACAAGCACCCCACATACCGAGAAAACCTAAAGACCAGAATTTATTCAGTTTTCCTTCCAGAAATGCTTTTGTAGGTGCCAAATTGTTTGCCACACATCTTAAATGTTGGCCAGATGACTGGAAGCCACTATTTCTTCCTGCCAAATTCCAACGACCAGGGTGAGAAGAGCTGTTTTGCATACTCAGAATCTTGTCCAAAGGCAAAGTTTGTTCAACATCTTGTTGAGAGCAAACAAAGAATTTGTGCTTTGTATCCAAAGAAATCCTTGCAATGCCCACCGTGAGGGAGAAGAATGAGATAGATCTCATTGTATTTTATTTGCAAATAGAGTAAAACTTAACTGGTACCAACTTGCCATTACCAAGCCAGAGGAGACATATGAGTTTGTCCATCATTCCCAGATGTAGCAGCCTTGCAAAGGGACTAATCTTGAATTCTTGGAGATTTCATTTGGGGCATTTATACCTTGTGCTACACTAAAAAACAGTTTAGTCTATATGGCAATTCTATACAGCAGTCCAACTTTTTAATGTAAAAGGAAAAAAAAAGACACCAATACATTGATCATTATATGTGTACATTAAGTACAGTGACAGCCTTTGCTGCAATCAGTGATTAGGAGAAACAGAAATGCAGTCAGAATTTTATATGTTGGAATAACAGGCAGGAAAACAGACATTAAAAAATCTGAAGAGCAGGCACATTCCATCAGAAGTCTTGTCTCAGCAGACAATCTTTTAAAACAAATTACAAATGCTCCTATGTCTGAGTAGCTATTTTGTAGATAATAAACATAATGCTATTACCTTTTCCTTCTCTGCAAGAGCCTTTTCTGTATCTATACGAATTCCGTCTTCTTCAGAGTCTGATTCTGGAGACACAGAATCATGAGTACTATCGTCTTTATCAAGTTCTTCCAGTATTTTATCCTGAAAACAGATAAAATAAACTATTATCTTCATTATAATTTAACAATACAAAATAAGTCAAGTAAGACTAAGAAAATGAGTCATCTGTTTAAAAATCTCTACTGCTTAAGTCCTCTTCATTGAAGAGTATTCCACACTTCACAAGCAAGACATCTATCTTCTAATACTGACAGCCGTGTTTAGTATAATTCTAGTAGAATATAAGAACCTTTTAATAGACCTATTGTTAAAACATTTCTTTTCCCTTAAAGTCAAATGCAATTTGCTGGATGAAAGCACAGTTGATAGAAAACTGTAGTATTTGTCATTATTCCAAATTTTAAACACATAACCCCTTTCTGGGAAAAAGCTAGCTACTTTCTATGTTCATACAGTATCCGCACGGTAAGACACTGGCTTCTGAACTGAACTCACAGCACAGTAAGTAAATCTGGTTTAAAAACAGAACCAACTAGGGAGAAAACTAAGTAAACAAGCAAATATTCTGACTTACCACGTCAAGTTTTCCCCATGCTTCATAATCATAAGACTTGATTTTGTTTTTCTTGTTTTCCTCAGTGGTTGTCTTTGATGGGACTTTACTTTTGCTTTTCTTCTTCTTCTTAAAAGCCTTGTTTCGAATTGGTGGTAAATTCTAGATCGAAATAAGTAATTTATTATAAAACAGACATATGAGAGTCACTTGTATTGAATAATCTATAGTATCTATTTCTACATATAGTATCTATATTTACTGGCTCGTTTAATTTTAGAAATCCATCGAGCAAGCTGTTCTCAGGAATCCTACAAAACCACCAATGACAGCAAGCATAATTAGCTATATAGTAATAACAAGTATTATATGTACGATACAAAGTTAAGTTTTAGAACACAACTTTCTGCAGAGTACCACTGGAGAATAACATTAATGCATTAAAAGTCCACAATAAATAAGTAACACTGATACTACAGACAAAAATATTCTCCTAGATCTACCTGGAACTGATTAAACATTTATTGGCCCCAAGCATTCATGATCTCCAGAAGTTACGACCCCACAGCTCTGCTGGTGGAACAGTGTGCAGAGGAATCCTTGATCTAATTCAGATGACGAACAAATCAGGTGGGTTAGCTCATACTATCTATTCAAATATTTTAAGTCAACACGTGTAATTTTGCTGAAGTTAACTGGATTCTCTGAAATAAAACATCTGCAAAACAAGTATCTTCCTACAGCTTGACTCTTCATTAGATGGGGGGGATTGAACAAGAAATTATTAAAAACTGTTATATAATGAATATCTGAGTTAATAAAAATCCTCAATCCAGAGATTTTTACCTCTTCTGGGACACCACTCTGTTTCCTTAATTCAGAATCAACTTCTTTAATATCTTTTTCCCAACTCTCTAATTCTCTCATAAAATCCTGCAGCTCTTCAGCATTTTGCTTCATCTGTAGCTGTAGCTCCAGTGCTTTATTTGGTGCAGTCATTGTAACCTGCCAAATTTCAAGGAGAAAACTTCCTAAAGAGAATTTGAAAGTACGTACTGAAGGGAGCTAGCTAGCTACTTCAAAATGAAGAAACCTGACTACATGCAAGACGGGCTTCTCAAATAGCACAGTAAAAATGTTACATAGCAAGAGACTAAGAAGAAACACAATTAAATGTCTTTGGGAAAAAAAAAAGAGAAGACATTTAGATAGAGTACATCAGAACAAACAATAAGTCGTGCTCTCCTAAAAGTTATAGGACTATACAAGTCAATGAAAGTCCTGAAAGTGATAATAAGATGATCTTAGTTTAAAGCAATTTCTGTATCATTTCCCAGAAGACAGAATAAGGAAAACTTCACGTTAAGTCTCAACTACAGATTAAGATATACATTCTGCCTTGTATCTGAGCAGAAACAAGGCTTCTGACAAACGAACCCCAAAAGCACTTTCTGCCCCTGCAAGTATGCTTAAATATGCATGCATTTTTAGCACAGGAATGCCCGAGGTGTTATATTATGAAGTCTAATGAATAGCAACTCAGTATATTCTTTGAATGTGCTCTTTCTACACATCCATAGCCGTTCAAGTCCTGAAAATACCGTTTAGTTGTTATTAATGCTTAGAAGCCTTCATGAATTTTGTCTTAATTTTCATTTTTTATGCGAAAGACATTTTATTATCACAGAAATAACAAAATCAGGAGTAAAGGGTAACCTTAAAAAAATTCTTGGTTATAATTTAAAAATTTGGAATAACAGTCCACAGCAAAAAAAAAAAAA
>VXAA01003154.1:0-11205 GCA_013399115.1 Anseranas semipalmata
CTCGAGTTCTACAACATCAAAATCATCTCATATTATGAGATCTCCTATTTTATTTTCTGATAAGAACATACTTGGTATTTCACTTTCTGTTGAATTCTGTGGGATGGTACCACAACAGTCATTAGCAATGTCATTAAACTAAACATTTTTTTGCAACAATGTTGTAGACAGATCAGATGTATACAAATGATGTGGAAAAAAATTACAGTACACAGTACCCTTTTCTCCCTCCTCCTTGTTTTATATATATATATGTATTTCTCTATGTATATATATATATGTTTCAAAATACATGTAGTAGTTTGAAACTAATTCAGCTACAGAGTTCAAAGGAGCTACAGTTGGTTTACAAAAACGAAAAATGTAGGTTTCATTGAAGTTAATGAGTGTTTTGACAATCTTGCCTTGAGATTTGCAAATGTCAATTTTGCAGTAAAGTTACTCTGGTGATATGAATTCTATTGCTCTCACCTCACTAATATAGCAAATGGGTTTCAGATCAGAAAAATCCAATATCCAGAAGAAACAAACAAACGAAAAAAGAGTAAACCAAGAATGTTCTTATGGACCAAATTCTACTGAAATCACAACAGAGAGTTTCTTAATCGTATTTAAGTGGGGAATAGAATCAATCCCAAAATGTATTTCAACCATCGGTGCAGTCATTTTCTCCTTCTACTGTTTTTTTCATCCTTTCTTCATCAAGATAATAACAAATTTTGGAATTTAATTACCATCTACTGACTGGATATTTTCCTTTTTACTTCTTACAGACATTGTCATCTGAGACAATGAAACTGTACACTTCCCTTTGTATTTATGTACTCTCCTGCTAGTTCACGAAGAGGAAAATTTCTTACTTATTCTGTGAACTGATTGTGATACTGAATGATGTAAGTTTATAATATTTAAAATCAATATATAATAAATTAATCGGATGCTTTACAAGATATAATGGAAAGAAGTGACAAAAAGAAAGTTTTCAGAGAATGCATTGTTATCAGAGAAGTGATAATGAAATTACATGGTTGTTCCAACATGACTTGTTGGAAACCTGAAGGGACATTAATGATCTGGTAAACAGAGGAGTTCTTATCTAAATTACTAGACATGATTCCAAAACATTCAACACAGTTGCATGTGAAAAGCTAATTTCAAGAGTATCTCAAGAAACAGCATAAAGATCACTCATGCCTTCAAAGAAAAAAGAGTGCAGCAACAAAAAACACTGTTATGCTGAAAACAGTACCTGTATGGGAAAAGCCTAAAGCAGATTTGAACTCTAATGTAGAAAATGACCTCACATGGGTGTTAATAGGAACAAGAATTTAAAAATTTAAAAATTATCATATATTGAAAGGAACAATAAATAATGAGACACAGAACAGCCATCCAAAGGAAGACTTGCATCATTTAAGTGCCTAGTCAAACAAATGGCAATTGGAGTTCATTTTAGATTAATGAACATTAAAGTCAAGAACAAAGGACATAAAAGAATTAACGGTATGTTTGTTTTTTCAACATAGTCAACAGAATATGGGCAAAGGCTGGATTTCTTTTTTTTTTGACAGTTCAATAAATGGAGAATTGACAACTGATTCTACCTTCTGGGGAGTGGCCTCAATGACCCGGGCAGGCTTGAGAAGTGGGCCTACATGAACCTCATGAAGCTCAGCAAGGCCAAGTGCAAGATGCTGCACCTGGGTCGGGCCAATCCCCAACATCAGTACAGACTGGGGGATGAATGGATGGAGAGCAGCCCTGTGGAGAACGACTTGCAAGTATTGGTGGATGAAAAATTGGACATGTACCAGCAGTGTGTGCTTGCAGCCCAGAAAGCCAACTGCATCCTGGGCTGTATCAAAAGAAGTGCGGCCAGCAGGTCGAGGGAGGTGATTGTCCCCCTCTACTCTGCCCTTGTGAGGCCCCACCTGGAGTACTCCATCCAGCTCTTGGGCCCCAGCACAAGAAAGACAGGGACCTCTTAGAGTGAGTCCAGAGGAGGGCCACAGAAATGATCAGAGGACTGGAGCACTTCTCCTGTGAAGAAAGGCTGAGAGAGCTGGGGTTGTTTAGCTTGGAGAAGAGAAGGCTCCGGGGAGACGTTATGGCAGCCTTACCATGCCTAAAGGGGGCTTACAAGAAAGATGGAGAGAGACTTTCTACAGGGGCCTGTAGTGATAGGACAAGGAATAATGGTTTAAACTGAAAGAGGGTAGATTTAGATCAGATATAAGGAAGAAATTCTTCACTATGAGGGTGGTGAGGCACCGGAACAGGTTTCCCAGAGAAGTTGTGGATGCCCCATCCCTGGAAGTGTTCAAGGTCAAATTGGACAGCAGTTTGGACAAACTGCTGTGAGTGATGTGCCTGCCCATGGCAGGGGGATAGGACTAGATGATCTTTAAAGGCCTCTTCCAACTCAAGCCATTCTATGATTCTGTATATAACTTGGTATTGTACAACTGGAAAGCTCACTTGCATGCATCTTAAATGACTTTCAGTTCATTTTAGCACATCATTGGAGCATACGCACTTAAAAACTCAACCTACTGCCTGACCTTTTCTTCAACAAAACAACATAGTGCAATTCTTTAGTTATGACGCTATGATTCCTAGAATTAATGAAAAAAGTACCACAGTTTGAAAAGTTTATTTGGAAGGATATCTTGAGGAAAAGGGGTCATCAGTGCTTTCAGTGTGCTAGTTTGAACATTAAGAAACCATTTCCTGGACCATCTTGACTGAAAATTAGGGTCAATTTTCATTTCTACTCAGCTGAACAGGCAGAAAGAAGAGGCATGCAGTCCTCAACTGTTACTGCTAAAAGAAAACTTCACCTTTCTTTCTCCCACCAGCTTTTCAGTGCTTGAATTCTCAACATACCCTTCACTGATCCAACTTAATTTTCTCAAGAATAATGTCCTCCACTTTCCTCTCCCACATCCTGTTAACTCCTCTCCTTGAACAGATGGGAAAAAGAGCGCTGAAGAACCCTCTCTAATTACTGCAGCAATAAACTGAATTTTAGGCAATTTCCTGAAAAGATTGGTGTGAAGAATTCAAAAAGATATGTATTTGTGAAACACTTGGTTCCATTTTCAAGAATGTAACTTCCTCTTGATACTGGCTTCTTTGGCTATTTGCAACTGAACACTGGGAAGAAAACTCTGGGTAACTGCATTCCTAAACAACATTCTTTTTAATTTTGCTTTCAAAAGGTGTCTCCTGAATGGACAAGTTATGGTACAAAGTTTTAACACACATTCTAGATAAGTTCATTATTATTATGAAACAGATAAGCCATATTTAAATTTTAGGATCCCATTTGAAAACTGCTGCTTAAACTTAAGCATGTCTTCTTGAGTCCTTGGCTAACTGAATAACAAACACTACTGTGATTGTAGTTTAGTTTAACATAATATTTCTTGTTTTTTCGACATTTCAGTACTTGTGCATTAGAAAATTCAAAAAACACTGCCATTCATTGTCACATGATAGACAGCAGAATGAAGTTTAGTTACACTGTGACTGACAGAATTTTGATGCGTTGTGTCCTTATTTGTAATCTTGCAAATGAAATGTGACATAAAACTCCACAGTACAGAACAGTGCTTAAGTGATTTCATCTATCATAAAACAGCCATGTGTTATTTAAAAATAAGTTATAGGACATCATAATTTGCTATGCTAAATTACAGCACAAGGCACAGCTTGGTCCTAAGAAAAGACAAATATCCCACATATACTTATGAGTAGTAAAGGTCACAAGTTGAATTATTTTAAATAATACATAAAATAATATTTTAAAAGTGCGGTAAGGACGGCGAACGAAGATCATGTTAGACTGGCAAGAAACTTCCAACCCCCAGAAGCAGGAAATCCTTGAATGTGAATTTTTTTATTTCATCATAACCAGACGGTGTGACCCTCTCTTTCCTTCTCATCTCAGGACCTAAACAGCCATCATTAAAGCTCCATAACTCATTGCAGAAGACATTGCTTCTATCTGAAGGGACAGAGATAAAAATAGCATTTTCAGAATCTCCAATTATCTTTACAGTACGTATCCCATGAAAATAGTACCCTAAGTGCCATATATCTCAATGCTAGTGCTGCGTAGAAACAACACAATAAGAAACTCTGATGTACCAGCCACCTCATTGGCTTCCTGCTAGCAAATGTCTGACAGATTCTTGCTTTCACAAAATTCTTTCCAGTGTCAGCAGCCATAGGATTCATGAAAAAGAAAAGCAGGAAAATGTGTATTTCCATAAACCTGTTTCTCCTGCATACTCTTCTTAAGCTTTAAGAAATCAGACCATGCACAGAAACTTCCACAGAATTTGAGGAAGAGGGTGGCATATGTGAAAATGAAGACCATTCTTCACTAGGTCTAGTGTTACCTTCCTTTTCACTGAAGGCTTGTAAATACTGTTCCCCCGCCCCCCTCCTCCCCCCGCCAATAATATTCAGAAATATAACAATATCTAATAATAAATTTAACACACACATTTCATTATATAGAAATTACATATTTAAGCTATATATTTAAAATGCTGAAAATTGTGTATAACTGGTCTTTGTAGCTTGGGTCCAACAGAATTGAACATCTAAGTGTTTTAATTATATACTTATCTGGGAAAATAAGCATTATACCATCTCTGCTCCTACTGAGGCTCCAAATATTTTTAGAAGCCATCCATGACCATAGCTGACTGCTTTCCAGAGCAATATGAAATTTTGTTTGCAAGGAAACATACAACATTCACATGAAACAGCCAGATATTTAGGGACCATAGAGAATACTACAGTGAATCAGAAAAGGTTCCACATATGGTAAATTGTTACTGAAAAAGTAATTAATAGCTTACCCATAGACTCCAATATACTTGGCCTAGACCTGCAGTTTGGCCTCTGTCAATGACTCTTCTTGACACATACACAACCTTTTCTATTTGTAAGTATATATGCATTTCATCTAGCCTTGCTGGATACTTACCTGTTTGACTACATTTTATACAGAATTTTAAAATGATTTCTCTTTTAAACATTTTTTCCATTTCTTTTATTAGATTTTCCCTTATTCAACAAATAGGAAGCTGATTTCCTTGAACAAGAAATACAAATTATACCCTTTTTTATATTCAAGCAGTCCTCTGATCTCCACAGGGTTCTCCATGAACAGAAAAGCATTACATTACCTATGGATGAAATTAAAACAGTGACATCCAAGAGACCTATGAAGTTTTTATATGCCTACATATGCATTTATACACATATACTCAGTTTTAAAAAAATGCTACATTGTAACAGATTATTCTCATAGTTTACCTTCTAATGTTATCTGGTACAAAAAAATGTGATCTATCAACCAAATGCTGAAACTGTATGGAGACTATTGACTTCACTGTGTTCTGAGCAGATGCAGAAATCCATCTGCTTACAGATTTCCATATGCAGGTCTGCAACCTGCACAGCTGACACTGCATATTTATTTTTCCCACGCTATCAGAACAATTCTACACCCTCGCCTTAATTTTGGTTCAGAAAGAAAGCAAAAGTGAACACAAAAGTTCCCCAATGAATTCAATGGACCAAAGGTTCTGTTCTATTTCTCCAGAAGTGACTTGTTCACCAAGTAGGAGGTTAGACATGGAAAGAAAAAAAAAAAAAAGGAAAATGAGAAGAAAAAAAGTAAAGGAGAAGGAAAAGAAACAAGACAAAACAGGAAAAGAAGCACATATTACAAACACTTAGCACTTGCAAAACTGTGTGTCATCCCAGTTTCAGGGAAGCTGGTGTTGCAGCTCAAATGTTTTGATAGAGCTGAAGTTTCCTTCAATGTAATCCACTGAATATTAATAACTAAAATTTCAGATCACTAAACATGCAGTCTGGATAGTTCAGGAAATTGATGGTAAGATACAAATTGTTCATCATCAATTAAAGAATTAAAACTAATCTAATTTTCTAAATACAAATCTAGCTTTTGTGTATAGCAATTTTTTAGCCCATGATAAAAAAAAAAAAAATCTGTTCCCCTACCTCCCCAAAAGCCATTTACTAACAGATCTTAGCACAACTAATCCATAAATTCTGTGAATGCTAAATTCATCAAAAATAGAAGATTAAACAAATTAAAAGAGCTAATAGCTTCCTAATTATGGAAAAATCTTTGTGGTACATGGAACAGAGGGAAACTGTTCAGTTCTCTTAAAAATTCACTTTATTCCAGTCATATGGCAGATATTCACTCAGGCATAAGGATGTGCTGAAAATAAGTAAAAAAGAAAGGACTTTGTATTTCCTGCTACTGTTTTTTATTTTTTTTTTCAATCTACCTTTAAGAAACAAAAAATTAAATAACAGATTTTTTTGAAGTACAGACTATTCTGAGAGAACGGGATGCCTCAAGAGAGCCACAGAGTTTGCTCAGAAATTACAGTTTACCTTTTTATTATTATTATTTGCTCAAAATAACATAGATAATACTGACAATTGCTCTACATTCATTCTCATTCATGAATCTGAAGAAATAACTTACAGACCATACAAAGCAGAAAATATTATTGAAAGGTGGAATGTGAAGAGATATTAATGACCATATTAAAATCTTAGTCACAAATACATTTGAACCAACTTATTAGTAACAGAGTTAATAGCAGACATTTCCCAGGCCAATATGGATCAGAAACAAAAGGAAGTATCTTTGAGGGATATTAGATAATATCTTTGTTCTAGTTACATCTTCAAGACGTATTATTTGATTTGAAATTATTAACATCTAATCTTGAAAATAAATTGTCTAGGTTTGGTTCTTACTGTGCTACTAAAACCATAAGATCGATGAGTGATTTCTGCCTATGAAGGCTGAAATGGCAGTTAATTTGATTCCCCTGTCTCTGATCTAACGAAAAAGAAAGTGGCTGCTGGCCTGTGGCATCCGCAGCACCTCTCTTCCACTGCAGATGGCACAAAGCATGTTTGCAATACAGCTGGGCATTAAGTAGCATGGTTTTAATACTAACATGACAGCTGCAGCAAAAATTTGTGACCGTCATGACAAAAGTGTCATGCAGAAGTGAAGCAACTGCTCAGAGCTCCAGCACACAGTGGATTTGGTAAAGATCGCTGAAATAAATGTTGGAGCACCCCTCTGAATATTGAAATTGATTAAGTAGGTTGGTGTATTTTTATACAGTAATTTCCAATGCTACCATTTCCTACTGTTTTGTGACAGCATTTTGTACTATTACTACAAACAAAAATATTTAATTTCCTCTTATGATTACTAACATGTTTATTCCATTGCAGTCAGACAACACAGGTCTGAAAGAAAATCTACAGTGACTCCAATCTGTGATGCACAAGTGCTTCCCAAAGTAGAGAAAAATGCTAGTCTCTCAAGGGTAACATAATTGTAAAAAAACAAACAAACAAAAAAAACCACACATGATAATTTTTGGAAGGGAAGGGAATAATTTATTCTCACTGATTTTCTTAAATTGCTTACTATTGAATGCTTCAGAATGTGTGAAGTTAGCCTCATCAATCCTATCTGGGGTAATGAAAGATCATTACCTCAATAGTTCCCAGTCAAGGAAGGATGTCCTGACACAGTAAACAGTAAAAAACAAGACACATACCAGATAAAAACAATATTTTCAGGCTCCCTGAAAATAAAAAGAAAGCTTGGCTTTAGCAACAGGAAAAACCCTAAAGCAGAAAGTCTAAAAAGCACGTTAATGTTGGATCATAAACATGAACTTTAAACACAATAAAAGCAGATGTGGATACCTAATGTGACACAGAAATGCCAAGTGGCACCCTATCTTACATATATCACCTGTCAGAAATCAGGCAGACTTGGCTTCCAGTACATAAGTTGACTGAGATCCTCACACTTAGAAGTTGAGACTCTAAACAAGAGACCTGGTTCACATAATCTGTAGTTGTTCCAAATCCAAATCTGAAAGTTTGCTCTGTGCAAGTATTCCAGCTGTAGTTGTTCCTTACTCACTGCACAAGGTCTCACAGTCTCCTTATCTTTTGCACCTGGTGGCTGGGCTCTGCTCAATAAACCAAGTTGAATGCTGTCACTGGTTTGCTTTTAAATTGTAACAAATTTATGTCAATCATTCTTCATCTACTGATGCTATGGAGTAAGTGATAATCTAGTAAATTGCAACCAACGCTGGTTCTCCCAGGAAAATTCCTCCTTGATTTTCACAGATGTTAGCAGTCTCTTCGTAGCATCCTTCCCTTGACTGCCATATTTTCAGTGGAAGTGCGGCTTTCTGTGGCCTTGGAGATAAAAATGGCCAATTCCTAGATGATCCCAGATTTAAATTTTCACCCTTATTCCCATCAACCTGCAGGCTTTTACCCCAGCTCTATCTGTCTCCTGCCATGTGCAACAGAGATGGTGGTGAATTTACAGCATACTAGCCCTAAAAGCTGTATTGAGTGCCCAATCTGGAAATCAGTAAAAATATCATGTCTACTGTAAATTCCCATTATAATTATTGCACATTTGTTTTCTTTTGTAGGCAAGCACCAAGTGATAAACTGCAAGCATATATGTAATCTTGAGATTTACTAGGAGTGTTCAAAGAGAGACTTCACAGGAACTCTGTAACACTGTAAATTCACACTCTTCCATAATCTGCACTAACTTCACTCATTAGTAAGTCCTTCGAAAGGAGTCATGAAAGAGTCATTCTGAAAACCTCCTGCTTGTGCAGGCGACCTGCATCACCAATACTTTCCCTCTCTATGTACGTGTATGTAGAGATCAAAATGGATGGCTACTGCAGCTTATTTGTTGCTGAATCATTTCATCTTAAAAAACATCTGCCAGAGCAAACAGGAGGAAGTAAGAATTACTAAATTTTTAACAGCAATAGCAACAGCACAACTAACCTGTCCTTTGAGGTAAACTAATTTAGAGAATTACACTTCAGTGTGCAGCACTGCACCCTGAACACTGGTTAGGAATTCTTGAGTGGAATGAATCTCTCTTCTCTGTCTTTTTAAAATCAGCTGTAATCTTTTCGTGACTTGATTATATATAAGTGAACTGGCACCATTTGCCAGTTGAACAGGATTTTAAATGTTTCATTTAAACTAATCTGCTCTGTGTTCTTTTAGTTACATTGATTTTAGTTTTAAAGAAAATGACAACAGAAGGAATACTTACAACAGGTAAGTGGTTTTCTTCCTAGTCCCACTGTCTGTCAACAAGACAAGACAGTACTAGCAGTTACAACCAACCAACTCTGAATATGACTTGCTGAAAAGCCACTCTTTGAAGTGTTGTTTAAGGACAAGGAAGCCTTAAGGGGGAAACAAATATGAGAAAATATTTCTGTATACCAGAAATCCCCACCTGAACTTAGTGACACACACCTTCCAGGCTTCTGATGTACAGTACATCTTGATCCTCAAAGCCCACAGAAGCATAAAGATGCCTTCCCCAGTGATATAGAGGTAGGCATAAACAATTCTCCCCATTATGTGTCCCCATCCAAACAATAGAAAAAAACCTCCAGAAGATGTTACCATAAAAATAATAATTAAAAAAAATAAATACTTCTGCTATCATTTCAGGGGTAAATTAACTGTCTAGTCTTATCTTAGATGACCAAAACAAACAAACAAACAAAAAGTTTTACAGAAAATGCAAGTTTTGTTTGGGCTTTCAAAAATCATCTCTATGGGAGCAATTCTCTAGGGATAACTGAAGCTTATCACTGGCCTGAAGCATGTTGTGCTTCCTCACATCTCCAATAGCGCGAGTGTATGGGGAGTGAATTCAAAGTTAAATATTTGCTTCTAACAGTCACAGTAACAGTTTAAAGTAGAATTGGTTTATGATCTCTCCTACTATACAAAATTCGGACAAACAAAACACATAGCAAGCTACCTAAAGCCCTTAGAGCTCTCCTTTGTCTGGGTACTTAGCAGCTGTATGGCTCCCACTTGGCTTTTAGCTGCAGTTAGATAGTACCCTTCATCATCCTACATCTAACAATCCCATTTTTCTTCTCTCTGAGTTTTGGACATATTTCTTCAAATACAGGTTTGTGGGGTCCTGCAATGCAGAAAGAATTCTAAAAAGATTTGTTGTTTTCTAACTTCAGTTAAGAGCTCAGTTTCCAACAAATGAGGACTATTTTCAGATTGCAGATGATGTCAGGATTTTTTTTTCCCCCTCCTAAACTAAATAATTTGGCAAGACAAAGATTCTGCTATATTTTCAACTATTTCTGCTATGTCATTCTCAAAAGTCAATTTGTTCTCATTCTTTGAGATCAGTGTACATTTAGTTGCCTTATACCTGATGTGTGAATATAATGTGATGTTGGTGCTCCAACTACTTGCACTTGAAATATGTTAAGACGATGGCATGACATAGACTTTTATTCTCTTATATGATGCTCCAGAGCTTGAGGTGGGAGAGGAAGAAAAAAGAGTGAGAAACAAAAGAAAGTAGTCAGACAGTAGGAAATACTTTTATTACTTGGCAACTTGAGAAGCTGCCTTAAATGCCAATGACAAAGCTTTGTCCTCTGCTTCTCCTGGGGGCAGACTTCAGACGGTATTTCTTATTTTATGGTTTGAATATTTTCCCTGTAGTTGCACACTAGGCTAGCTTTTCATTTTCTACATATGCGAAGGTGACTAGAGAAAATAATCGGAGATTCTAATGTGATTTACTGCAAACCCTGAAGTTAAGACACCACATTTTTGTCATGACACATTTTTGTTTAGAGAAGTCATCAGGTGTTGATTTATATCCTGTTTTCCCAACAGAATCCGCCTTTTAATTCTATGATGAGCCTTGAGATTATTAAAACTTTTATCTCCATGTGAAGACTGTTCCTACAGCAATGTATTTAGAAGTTTTGGACGTTAAAGTAATAAAAAAAAATCTCACAATCACATGACACTGGAATATGGTTTTACCAGTAGGGTTGAGGAGCCTGTAGTCCTTTCTTCTTTCAACATAAAAGTCTCCCAATATGGCAAACTCAACATGTTGTCATAGAACACAGCAACAGCCTGCACTCATGATCCCTTGACACCTAAATTGTGATTTTAACTACTCACATCCAAGCACATTGTCAAGCACAGAAGTGCCTAACATAATCTTTTGTACTGTTAACCTGAGGCAAAAACAAGCAAAAAAAAAAAAAAAAA
>VXAA01003154.1:22526-40914 GCA_013399115.1 Anseranas semipalmata
AAGTCTTCTCTCTTGTCCGGGGACCAGATGGTACAGCTTTTTTTTGTTTGAAATCAATCAATCAGCTGCTAAAAGAAAGGAAATGTTTGTTTAACATATACTCTCTAAAAATTCATCTATTTGTTGGCAGCTCTTACAACTGATCTGCTAAGACTGGCTTTATTTCAAATGTCCATAAGGACAAGCTGTTTTGTTGGGCTCTGACTATAAGTGGGTGACTGATCACATACACATATGTGCACACACACACTTAAAGGCCTGTAACCAACTATCACGATGCAGGAAGGACAGTGGAGCTGAAAAGAAATCTCCAATTTTGATGTGGCATGAATGCAAAGCAAAAGATTGTTACATAGGCATAAAGAGAATCTCTTCATTGATGCTACAAGAAAAATACTTTTCTGTAAGGTTTTACTTGTTCATTACAGGGTCTAAAGTGAATTTAATATAAGAAGCAGACATTTTAATTACATTGTGACATATTCCAAGCCATTTCCCCTCCTTGCTCCCCAAACTAAGCTCAACAGATTACTTCATTTTCAAGGAGACTCTCTGCCTGTTTTCAGATATTTCACGCAGATTTTCAGTTCCAAGGTATTGTTAAGGAATTCATAACCATTTTTGTTCCCAGAAATGTATCTCTAACTCTCTACACATTATCTACATGTAACCACAAAATAGCAACTCTGTTAACATAGTTGTGACACTGTGTCACAATTCTTAACAGATGCATTCAAGGCCAAGCAAAAAAGATTACAAATAGTGTTTATGATTTCCTGGAAATTTGTTTTTTTTGTTTGTTTGTTTTTTGTTGTTGTTGTTGTTGTTTCATTTTCTAAACCCTTTTGGAAAAGTAAGGGAGCTTTGTAGTACCCAAATCTTTATGTAGAGCATATGACATTTTTCTCCAACTTTGCTCAAGAAGACAAGTCAAAAGTTAGAGACAAGTTAGACTCTAACTTCTGACAAGTGAAAGATAGAGTGTAATATAGAAGACAAAAGCTAACAAGTTATACTGTTCATTTATCCCATGACACTGAAAAAGACAGTTTACTAGGTAAAGCAAAAGCTGCATGCACAAGCAAAGCAAAACACACAATTCATTTACTACTTCCCATTGGCAGGCAGGTGTTCAGCCACTTCCAGGAAAGCAGGGCTCATCACACGTAATGGTTTCTTGGGAAGACAAACACCATCACTCCTGGCATCCACCCTTCCTCCTTCTTTACCCCAGCTTTTATTGCTGAGCATGACATCATGTGGTATGGAATATCTCTTTGGTCAGTCTGAGTCACCTGTCCTGGTTGTGTCCCCACCCACCTTCTTGTGCACCCCCAGCCTCCTCGCTGGCTGGGCAGCACGAGAAGCAGAAGAGTCCTTGGCTCTGTGTAAGCACTGCTCTGCAACAACTAAAAACATTGTTGTGTTATCACCACTACTTTCATCAAAAATCCAAAACACAGCACTGTTTGAGCCTCTATGAAGAAAATTAATTCTATCCCAGCCAAAATCATGAAAGCAGGAACAATCCCAGGCACCTGCACATGCTGGAGGCCCCCCAGCTAGAAAGCAGCTCTGCAGAAAAGGACCTAGGATTCCTGGTGGACACCAAGTTGACCATGAGCCAGTAACATGCCCTTGCTGCTAAGAAGGCTAACAGTATTCTTGGCTGCATTAGGCAAAGTATCACCAGCAGGTCGAGACATGATCCTTCCACTCTACTCAGCATTGGTGAGGCCACACCTGGAGTAGTTCGGTCCAGTAGTTCAGTAGTCCAGTTCTGGGCTCCCCAGTACAAGAGAGACCTGGACATACTAGAAAGAATCCAACAAGGGCCACCAAGAAGATGAAGGGACTGGAGCACCTCTCCTATGAGGAAAGGCTGAGAGAGCTGTGACTGTTCAGCCTAGAGAAGAGAAAGCTCAGTGGGGGCTCTTATCAATGTATATAAATACCTGAGGGGAGGGTGCAAAGAAGACAGAGCCAGGTTCTTTTCAGTGGTGCCCAGTAGCAGGACAAGAAGTAGTGGTCACCAAATGAAAAATGGGACATTCTGTCTAAACATCAGGAGGCACTTTACTGTGTGGGTGACTAAGCACTGGCATAGGTTGCCCTGAGAGGTTGTGGATTCTCCCTCTTTGGAGACCTTCAAAAGCTACCTGGACACGGTTCTGTGTAACTTGCTCTAGGTGTCCCTGCTTGAGCAGGGGGGTTGGACCAGATGACCTCCAGAGGTCCCTTCCAACCTTAACCATTCTGTGATTCTGTGAAGGTAAACCAACAGATGGAATTATGGTGTTTATGGCTGGACTAGTGAACGTTTCTGGCCACTGCTGCATTTGTTGTCACATGGCTAAAATTTTTCCAGTAAAGCTCTTTTGTGACTGAGCACAAGCCTTCTTCCTGCTGCCGTTGATCTAAGCTTTAGCCTTCTTAAAGCTCTGAAGTAGTGGATTGCTGCCTTCCAGGCTGCTATACATGCCTCACACTCTCCCTCTCCCTCCTACTGTGAGCTAATGAACTTCTAAAGCATTCTCATTATTAGCGCAATATCCAAATATGCCCTGTAGAAATAGAAAGGAAATTAAAACACAGACAAAAAATAAAAATAATAAGATGTGTGGAAATTTGCCAAATTTGTGTCAAGTTGATTCTAGGCTCATTTTTGCCAGTGATAAACAAGACAATTACCATTGCGGTAACCAAGGGAGTAAAGTAGAGGGTAAGATAAGAAAGAGCATGAGTTTATTTGCCACTGGGATAATAAAGAGTCTATTGCCATGAGGGTGAAAACTGCAATATGAGTTACCACACAGTAGTGCTGCCCAGGAATTTGCTATAAATACAGAAGAAAAACATCCCCTTTATGGCAACACAAAGGTGTTTCCGTTTCTCTGTCAAGTTGGTTCTTTCATTCCTTTGGGGAGGGTGGAGGGGAGAGAAATGAATTTAAAAACGAATGCCTGATCAAAGATGGATTTTTTAACAAACTTAGTGATTTAAAATTAGAAGCCATAGATTAGGCAATTAGCATCATTGTAACAGTGTCAGCCTACAGACATCTCGAAGAAGTATAATTAGACACCAATTTTTAACAAGGTACTTTGGAGAATTAAGTCATTCAAGGATACACAAACACATTTTTTAAAACTGCATTCTGATATGGTTCTCCATGGCTGAAATAAACACTGTTCAGGATAAAAAGATTTAAAACTGAGAATGGCAAGTCATGCCAAGCTCCATGTAAGGCACAGATTCATTTTAAATCTGGATGGTTTGGCACATTTGTGTAGCTGTAAACCATAACTGGGCACTGCATCTGGTGCGGGAAGACTGAGAAAGAAACTACTGGATATTCACAGTATTTGTGCTGGTCTTACATTGGTCCCAGCCACAGAAAGTTTCAGGGCTGCTGAGTTTGAGTCTTCTCCAGCTGGGAGTCAACAGAAGAACAGCCAATGTCATTGCAATCTTTCATGCAAAAGGCTTCAAGGTTGGTATAAAAACTAAACTTGAAAAACCCATGCCCCTGAAGAAAGATGATGATTTCTATTCCCACTCCCACTTACTTTTATTGCCAGGGCAATAGAAACGAGAAGAGGAGACAAGGTGCAAGCCTGAATTTACACTTTCCCAGCTGTGTAACACAAACACTTGGTTGCACTATGAAGTGCACTGAAATACACAAATGAAAACCTTAGCAAATTATACAAGGGCCAAAGTACAGGAGACAGCTCAAGTAAATTTAGGTTAAAAGTTATGGAAATATCTGGAATGTTATTTTAATATACGATGTCTATGAGTGGCTACAAACAATAAAACTACAGATTAAAAAGAAGTACTTTTCCCCCACTAAATTCACATCAGTTCTTTCCTGCCTTGGATAACAAAGTGTTTGATCTATCTTAAGTTCTGAACTTCCCTATCAATGTTAAATAATGCCCAACTGCACAAAGATATATTCTCATTACAGAGCTTGAAGAGATAATGTCAGTTTTTATTTATGAATACTACTAATCCCAAAATGCATTTTCCCATGTTAATTTAAAGGACTCTAATTAAAGTGTTACTTTTACAGGCCTTGACAGTTGTATTTGCCAATGTTTCCTGACCTTCTCCCACTCCTCACCACCCCTGTTCCCCAAACATTTTTGTATCAGAACCAATTACAATCTGCAATCCCCTGGAGGAAAATGTGGTACCTTGCTTGGCCGTACTTACTCAGTACAACTTTTACTTGAGTAAAACTTACTCAAGTCATTAAAAAAATATATTACTGGACAAATAAAATAAGCATTCTTAAAACCTTATATTAAAAACTTATATTTGAAAAAACAAAACCAAAAAACACACACACTACAAACAATAAATTACCCACAAAACGAGGGCTATACACACAGATTTACAGACACCTAAGCAAACAATGTTTTCCAGAGAAGATGAGCACTCGTTTCCACCAACAGAAAAGTACTAAAACGTTATGAAAACAAATGCTTTTATCAGCATTTACATTATCTCAATGAAAACATCCTCTATCAACATGACACCAATTTAGAACCAATGCATCATCTTTGTCATTTCCATAAATCACTAAGAAACTCACAATGCCAACAGAATTCAACTTTTTTAAATGCCAGAAAAATGTCATCAGAAACATCTGCTCCATGTCCCTTTTTTCATATTTTCTCTCCACTACCTTCAAGTGCGAACAATTGTATCCTGGCAACTTACTGGAAATCATTTTCACATCTCATTCACATAATGGATGAGCTGTGAAATTAGTAACACGTTAGACGGATACCCTGGAGGTTGCACTGGTTGGCATGTGCTCTCTTTCACTGCTGTTTCAATAGCAGCACTTCACAGTATTTATTTAGACTGTTTACTGAGGGGACAGAACCATAGGGAAGTGTCAGGTTATGTGCTAAAAGCTCAACTGCACACCTACAGATGACTTCAGAGATGCAATTGCAGCAGAGGAACCCAGATAATACCCTGCCCAGCTGCTCCCAGGCCCATCACAGGAGCCATCAGCTCATCAAAGATACATCTGCACAAGCCCAGAGGAGCACAGGGGCACAATGGCTAGCAGGGACCCAAATCAAAGACTCCCAAGGAATGAACATCCTGTCTGGACTCCTCCTTGGGGTTGTCCCAGCAGAACCATCAGACTCAGTGTCCAGGTGTGACACCCATCACCATGAGTCATTGGGAGCAGCTCTCCCATCAATATTTTGGACTAAGGGGGCTGCTGCCTAGGTGTGGGATACATTATGGGATACAGGGGAAAAGCACTTTAGGATCACAGAGGACTTACAGGATGTTTAGAGAAAGAACCTAAGGCAAGAAATGGGAGAGGGTTAGGGAGCTAGGAGGAGGAAAAAGTATGAGAAAAACAGGGCAAAGTGTAAATAGTTAGCTGGTCAGTACACTTGTCTGGTTTTGCCTTGCAACTGAACAGTACAGTCTGTTCTGCCTTCTTATCAAATTCCTTTCCAAATTTTTCCTGGGTGAGGGGCTCTCTATTCCGTATGCATGTGTGTATAGGGGTGTGAGTGCTAACAGCTGGGGTCAGACTGGGGTTGGAGGGCCCCTATACCTGTGGTGAGAGACACAGGACCAAGTACGGGTGTGTGATGGCTAACAAAGATCCAGCCAGAGCAGCCAGCAAGGAGGTGAAAGTGGCCTGGGAGCAAGGGAGGATGAGCGGGTCTCTAAGGGCCAGCTCTGGGTGTGAGAGTGCCTGGGTACCTCTAGGGGTGAGGGCATAGGGAGCAGAGGGGTCAGCTACAGCGACCTGGAAAGTCCTGGCCAGTTGCGTGTGTGTATGCAATGGTCTGCAGCAGCAACTGGAGTGGGATTACTGCCTCGGGGCTTGTATATCCAGGTATCAGCAGCTGGGGAGATTGGGATCCAGTGCCAGCTAATGGAAAGACTGAGTGTCTGAGCCCAGCTGCTGGAGGGATCCACCCCATACATAGTGTATATATACTCCTTCCAGTGGGACATCCTGCTCAGCCAGAGCAGGAAGCAGGATAAGGCCATGTTTGTGAGTTCTCCAAGTGTCTGTGATCTGTGTGGCTGGTTTTGTATATATGTAGTGTATATGTGTGCTTTGTGTGTGTGTGCCTGCTGGGAATACATCTTTAGCCTTGCTTCTTGTTGGACCTCGGGACATTGAGCTGGAGCAGCCTCATCTCTTTGGGGCTGTTTGATCTGGCACGATGTGTTTTCTTCTAACAGAAAGTCTTGCATGGTAAATACATGTCGAATGGCATGCTAGGTCAGGATACATGACTTATCTCCTGTGATCACTTCCCCTTTTATTTACTGCTGCAGTTAAACTTAGTACAGATCCCTGCATCTCTGGGCTCTACTCAGCTACACTGATGTTCAACACATCTCCTTCCTTTTTCTGTGATTAGTAACATACTGCCTGACAAGTAGTTCAAGTGATCAGGACCTGGGTGAAGCTCTCAACTTCTGTCCAATACAGCTTTTTAATCTGCAGAATGCATTTGATGACTGTCATCCAGACTGCTGGAAGAAAGCAAATACAAAGAGCAAGTAAAAAGAAAAAATCTGAGCAGATGATTAGAAAAGAAATAATAAAAGGAAGAAACAAACTGCTGAGGTTGATAGGCAAGCACAAAGCAATTCAGAAACATGAAAATGGGGAAAACAAAAATGGATTTGAAAATGAGCATAATTAAGAATTTCAAAAAGGTTTAGCAAGCCTGTACAGCTCAGTTAGCCTGAGCATGCATCTCAGAAACGCAGTGATTTCTGCATTGTCTTAAAGTAGCAGTGCCAGATATAGCTTTGAATAAAACAAAAGTAGTAAGAAATTGCACATTATATTTTTCTCTATGTCTCAGAGTATCTATTATTTCTTTCTGAATATAAAAGCATATTGAAAACATACCATATAAAATAGAACCACCACAGCCACAAGAAAATTTAATTGAAAGCTTTCTAAGCAAGTGAAAAGATGATTAGTTTATTTGCCACATCCATATTCCCTAATGCAAAAGCTACATAGGTATACATGTGCTTAAAAATTTGCAAGATGAGATTCAAAGAAAGACTGTATGGTTCCAGTACAACAAAAGTAATAGTGTTAGATGAGCTGTACAGCTAAGACTTGTACTGAGAAAAAGAACCACAAACAAACCACTTCTCCACATCAAATTATTTAAGTACTTCTACTAATATAAACACCAACTGTTTTTATGAAAGAGTAGCATCTCCGCATTTCAGTAAAGTTAGCTAAAAGTAAATGCAACACCCACAGGATTGCCTAGGCTTAAATAAAATATTTGAGGAGTTCCAGTGTTTTCAACCTGCCATTACTTCTGCCAAAAGACTTATCTAACCGAGATAATTATAGCTGTCTAAGCTAAGGTGAAATTTCAAAGCAACAGTTATGAAATATGACTGATATCTAACACCTACTTCTGCTAATAGATTTTGGTCCTATACCTTCACCTGCATTGTCTCGCATTTAAACTATGAAGGAGCACAAAACTCAAAAAATGCCACACTAAAACTACAAAAAACATCACAGCTCTTGTCCCCAAGTTACAAGGGTCAATGTGGACAATTACAGAAGCTTGAGTATACTGGAATATTAATATAATGATGGTTGAGAAAGGTAGCATCCATCAACCAAGCTGTATCAAAAAATACCATCTACAATATACATTGTAGACAGAGAAGTAGCATAAGAGGACTGGCAATAATTATTTTTTGTGGCTATTTACTATTAGAGACACACATCTACTATTGTAAAGATAAGTCTTGTCCTACTAATTCTTAAGGCAAGTTATAGTGCACAAAACACAAGTAAACATCTTCACTCCACTTGATTGAAAATGCCTGCTTACCCCACAAGAATCACATAAAACACTGTTATAAAGCAGTCAAAGCAGAAGGAAACTGAGCTGCCATGTTATCTTACCCTTCACATAAATTTCTGTATTTTGTCTTTCCTTTCCTTACCCTTGTTGCCTATTTTCTTCCACAAGTGCAAAACCTTTCTGATGGCTTCAGCTTGTGATAAAAGATTCTTTCAGTTGCCAGCCAGGCCCAACGTGAGATGAGAAGCCTTTAATCTTATCCAAAGAGGTAAAATGCATTATTTTTTTCTATTGCGTTCATGCACATCCCAAGAAACCACACTTCTTCCCATGAACAAAAACTACCCCAAAAGGGTCAGCTCTAATGAATTAATGACACCTTCCATGGCAAGTCTGCTTAGAACCTGGGTTCTACCCCAAGTAGCCCATTGCAGAAGGGGTGCTCAACTGCTTCTCCTCCAACCTCAGGATTAGTCTGAAGTGGTCTATATAATTTTGTATTTTCAAGGCTATGTTCCAGAAGGGATGAGTGTCTCCTGTTAAAGCAAGCTTCAAAATTCTCGGAGACTTTGGAGCAACTGACCACCAGTCTTATACCTGAGTGATGACACAGAGGTGATTGCCTGCCCTAGATAATCCACTGGAGAAAGTAGAGGCTTTGCAAAGTAGTTATTATGACCCTTTTCTCCAATCAAACTGGGAGAAGCACAAAGGTCTTTGGGAGTCTGTTTTTCCCATTGTACTTCTACATGCAATATGAGTATCTCACACTCATACATCTAGATCATAGAAAACAGCACTAGTATGAGGCAGTAACTGGAGGCAGTTAGCATTTTTTGAAAGATCCTCCTCCCTTCCAGTAAAAATTTGGCAGCTCTCAGGAAGAAAACTAACAGTTCATAATTTTGTTGAATAGTTGCCTTTTGCAAAATAAGTTTTTGAATTAAAACATTAGTTCACTAACATTTAGTATGTTTCCAGTTTGGTAGATGATAAATGAGGGTCTGATTTTACATTGATCAACTGTTTTCATTAAACTTTTGGAATGAAAAGAGATTTTTTGCAAGCTTTCTTCTCATTTTTTTTCAAATAGCTCTTCTGCTTGTCATGTTTTTCATAAGTCTCAAATCACTGACAAAGAGCATAATTATTCCCAGAGAATAAATGAGGAACAACAACAAAAAAAAAAACTGAAAAAAAACATGGAAGTGGGACAGAGAAATTACTTGCTCAAAAATTACATCACTCGAAAGTGTAACACAAAGGACTGAATCTAAGTATGCTAATTCTTATTCCACAGTCCTACCAGACACATATGAAAAAATTAGGAACGCAGAATTTATCAAATCATTCTATACTAAGTAATGTACACAGAAATGGTACAAAACCTAGATAATGTCTGACTATCTGTTGGTATATACTGCCCTTTTAATGGAAAATGTCATTAAAAAACAGAATGTTAAAGTTTTTGCCTATTTTTAATTCTAAAAATGTTTTTGAAAAAAAAAAAAAGTATGTGTAGAGATAAAAAAAAACTCTACAGAATTATCTGAAGTTCTCATTACTTCAACTACTATGCAGCTCTACAGTTGACCTTTGCACTAACTTCATTTTCTCACCTGGAAATTAATTTCAGCACTTTATTTTTTATTTTTATTTTTTATTTTTTTGCAGTTAAAGTAATGTAAGCAATGTGCTAGATTGTCTTAATGGAGAGTTTAAGTAAAAGCTAATTAATTTTGAAGTCTTTACATGCAGAGTCCTTTTCAGGCTATGCTTAATCCCGACTTTGATTTTACAGCATACATGAGTTGTTTTAAAGTTATCTATTCCTAATTGCATGTTCTCTTTTAACTGTCCCCTGGAAATAATATTTGATTCTGCATTTGGAATAACAACAGAGCACAGGTTACAGCTGCCTGCAAAAACTTATCTAATGCCTAAGCTTTCCCAAATGCAGGCTGCAAATTCAGACAATTTACTTGGTCAGTTTTAAACACATAATCTAGGTCATTGAAATCATGGACTGAAAATGCTCTGAATTAGACTCTGATTTCAGACTGTCATTGAACTGGGCCCCAAACATATTTCTCCTACCTAATAGAAGTTTTGCTTAAAAATTCGTGACATTTGATTCTAATTTAGAACTACGTATAAACAGCCCAACTATACAAACAGCTAGAACCTGAAGCCCAATTTCACCCCCTACTCTCTCTCAAACCTACTCTGTTCGAGTCATATCCAGTTGATTTTTTTTTTTTAATTCCAACATAAATACTAATGGCTGACTATTCATATTCTGCTTTGCATCCTAATGCTCATTTTGTCTACTTAACCTTCACCGAGCAGTACTGATGCTATTGCTCATTTTGGAACTGCAGCCCTTTCTGTCCTGAACACACATTCCATCCATTTACATACAGTAAACATGCAAGCTGATTCCAATTTATTACACATTCTGAATTTTATAAACACCTGGTGCAGAGCAATTCTCAGTTCAGCAGACAATAAATTAGTAGCAGGCAAGGTAACTACTGCTTACAGCTCCGTAACTAAGAATAGGCTGATTAAAAATAAATAAATATTGGAGGACAGAACATAAAAACTGCAACATCCCCCAAATAATATATATACATATATAATGTATGTATACATATATATGTATACATACATATATACATACATGTATATGTATACATACATGTATATGTATGTACGTATACACATATATATATTAACAGCACGAAGCTTTTCTTTTCCCAGTTTCAGAGGCACAGCTCAAAAATGCATCAACTTGGGGTTTACATGTTTTACTTGAAAGAATGTAATGTGCCCTTGGTGCTAAGAAGGCTAGCAGTATTCCTGTCCGCATTAGGCAAAGTATCACCAGCAGGTCAAGAGAGGTGATCCTTCCAATGTTTCCCACAGTATTCTCCTGGAAAAACTGAATGCTCATGGCTTGGACTGGTGTACAGTTCACTGAGTGAAGAACTGGCTGGATGGCTGAGCTAAAAGAGTCATAGCGAACGGAGTTCAGTCCAGTTGGTGGCTTGTCACCACTGGCAAACCCCAGGGCTCAGTCTTGGGGCCAGTTTCATTTAAAATTTTTATCAATGATCTGGACGAGTGGATCAAGTCCACCCTCACTAAGTTTGCGGATGATATCAAGTTAGGTGGGACTGTTGATCTGCTTGAGGGTAGGAAGGCTTTGCAGAGGGATCTGGATAGGCTAGATTGATGGGCCAAATCCAATCACATGACATTCAACAGGGCTAAGCGCTGGGTGTTGCACTTGGGTCATAACAACCCCATGCATCAGTACAGGCCCGAGGAAGAGTGGATAGAAATTTGCCCAGCAGAAAAGGACCTGTGTGTGCTGCCAGCTGAACATGAGCCAGCAGTGTGCCCAGGTGGCCAAGAAGGCCAAAAGCAGCCTGGCCTGCATCAGAAATAGTATGGCCAGCAGGACTAGGGAAGTGACTGTCCCCTTGTACATGGCACTGGTTAGACCGCACCTCAAATATTGTGTTCAGTTTGGAGCCCCTCGGTACATGAAGGACTTTGAGTTGCTCAAGCATGTACAGAGAAGAGCAAGGAAGCTGGTGAAGTGACTAGAAAACAAGGATTATGAAGAGTGACTGAGGGAACTAAGATTAACTGTCTACAACTTCCTGACAGGAGGTTGCAGCAAGGAGGATGTCAGTCTCTTTTCTCAGGTGAGAAGTGACAGAATGCAAGGAAACAGTCTCAGGATGCACCATGGGAAACTTAGATTGGATATTAGGAAGAATTTCTTCACAGACAAGGTGGTCAAGCATTGGAATGGGCTGTCCAGGTAAGCAGTGGAGTCCCCATCCCTGGATGTATTTAAGAAATGTGTGGATGTGGCACTAAGGGATGTGGTTTAATGGTGGGACTTGGTAGGCCAGGTTGATGGTTGGACTTGATGATCCTGAAGGTCTTTTCCAATGTAAATGAGTCTATGATTCTAAGACCTAAGACTAAACCAAACAACTTCACACCCATTTTAAAATTACATTTTAATTTAAAAAGATACTGTTCAATAACGGTCTGCATCCATAGAAGAGCAAGAAAGGCATTATGTTAAATCCCTTGAAAACATGTAATAAATAAAGAAGATGAATCCACACAGACTACTATAAATTATGATAACATTTCCTTTGAAAAATGTTATTGGAAAAGAGATTAGCTGCTTTAGGAAGTTAGCATATTGATTATATGCTCATTTTAATAAATGTCTATAAACAGAATAGTTTCTCTATAAACGAGCTTTGAGAATCTCTATTCTCAACAGCAAAGAGACAGACATGCTAGAAATGATGTTCTGCAGAGCATGCATCAGATTTGAACATTTGATTAGTTCAGATACAGAGTGTGAGAAAGGAGGAAAAGAATAAATTGACACCAATCTCACCAGCTGAGAACAATCAGTTGTTGCAAGTGCTTTCTCAGAGATTACTAAGAGCAGGAGAGACAAAAGACTCTAAAGATTTCAGAAATACTAGCTCCCTTTTTTCACCTATTACTCTAAGATCAGCATTGCTCAGACACACATCCACATGCACACACTGCTGAGCTTAAATACAGCATTTACCTCTCAGAATCTGCTTAACCTAGGTCACAAGCACAGAGTCTTAAACCAGGGGCTCCTCAAGGAGCAATTCAAAATCCCCCAGACTTCAACAGTGAGGCCCAAACATCAGTTAACAAGAGGATGAGGTGGAAGGGTGGGGAACCATATTCCTTTTCCTTGCAGGACCTAGTACATAACTTGCTCTGTAATAGCAGTGGTAAAGAAGCTGATCACTCTTTTCTCATTGTTTCCCCCCTCACAGTGTGTCAGGTTCATAAATATTTTCCCCACCTCCAGACTCCTCTAAACCAACAAGTATCTCAAAACCACTCTTAATATTTCTCTAATCTTTCCCCAGTTACCCCACAATTTACCTCCTCAGATGCCTGTAGAGCTCCTCATTTCTGCTGAGCATATTCCACAGCAGCTGTCCTCCGTCAACCCAGCTGAGACAAATCATCTCAAACACATAGGCAGGAGGAGCAAATGGAAGCTACTTGAATTTTGCCCTACTAAAAGCTCCTCTTCCATGTTTTCAAAACCTAAGAGCTTGGATCTCCAGTACTTACTGAGTCTTTGGACTACTTCTTTCCTTCCTCCTTTCACATAATTTAGAAACAAAATGTCTTCCACGAGCAAGGTTAATTGACATTGCAAAGCCCCCTTGCATGCCTTAAAAAGCCAGCTTTCCACTATAGGGACTCAGCCCAGTATCTCCATGCGTAGCCCAGTTTAGTTATGGAAATTCTAAATTTGCTATTGGGAATTCAGTGCAAGATCTGGCAGTCTTGTTTAATCATTCAGTCATACAGGCTGCTGAATGTGTGCCCAATCTCACTAAAATTAGAGGCTTCCATGTGCACAGGTCCCCTAGAGGAACATATTAAAATCAGAATAGTTCAGTTGGAAGGGACCTACAAAGATCATCTAGTCCAACTGCCTGACCTCTTCAGGGCTAACCAAAAGTTAAAGCATATTAATGAGGGCATTGTCCAAATGCCTCTTGAACACTGACAGGTATGGTCTGAAGCCTGTTCCAGTGTTTGACCACCCTCAAGGTAAAGATTTTTTTTCTCATATCTAGTCTGAACCTCCTTTGGCACAGCTTTGTGCTGTTCCTGCATGTCCTGTCATTGGTTACCAGGGAGAAGAGACCAGCACCTCCCTCTCCACTTACCCTCCCAAGGAAGTTGTAGAGAGAAATGAGGTTGCCTCTCAGCCTTCTTTTCTCCAAACAAGACAACTCAAGTGTCCTCAACCTCTCCTCATAGGAGATGCCTTCCAGCCCTTTTACCAGCTTTGCTGCCCTCCTCCAGACACTTTCAAGAATCTTAACATCCTTTTTATATTGCAGAGCCCAGAACTGCACATAGTATTCAAGGCAAGGCTGCACCAATGCTAATTATAGTGGGAGAATCACCTCTTTTGATTGATCAGCTGGCTATGCTGTGTTTAATGCACCCCAAAATGCAGTGTGCCCTCTTGGCTGCCAGGGCACACTGCTGATTCATGTTGAGCCTGTTGTCAACAAGCACTCCCAAATCATTTCTGCAGGGCTGCTCTCCAGCCATTCATCTCCCAGTCTGTACCCCTGTCTGGCATTATTCTGTCCCAGGTGCAGAACTTGGCATTTACCTTGTTGAACTTCATGCCATTGTTAATTGCCCAGTGCTCCAAACTATCTAGATCCCTCTGCAAGGCCTCTCATCCCCTCAGGGAGTCAATGGCACCTCCCTGTTTAGCATTGTCAGGAAACCCAGCCCTAGAATTGAGCCCTGGGGAACACCACTAGTGACCATCCGCCAGCCAGATGTAGCCCCATTCACTACAACCCTTTGAGCTCTACCATTCAGCCAGTTTATCACCCAGCATATTGTGAACCTGTTTATCTCACAGTTGGACAATTTGTCCAGAAGGATGTTGTGAAGGACAGTATCAAAGGCCTTACTAAAATCCAGAATGATTACATCCACTGCCTTCCCTTTATCCACTAAGGGTGTGACTTTATCATAGAAGGAGATCAAATGAGTAAGGCAGGACTTTCCCTTGACGAACCCATGTTGACTATGCCTGGTAATAGCTTTGTTCTTTAAGTGCCTTTCCATATCCCTCAGGATAATCTCCATAACTTTTCCAAGGTCTGAAGTTAAACTAACAGGTCTGTAGTTTCCTAGGTCTTCTCTCATGCCCTTTTTGCAAATGGGTGTAATGTTGGCTAGCTTCCAGTCAGCAGAGACCTCCCCGGACTTCCAAGACCTTTGGTAAATTGTCAAGAGGGGTCTAGCTATAACATCTGCTAACTCTCTCCGTTCTCTGCGGTGAATCCTGTTACATTCCATGGACTTATGAACATTCAGCTAATACAACTGGTCACTTACAATTTCAGTGATCACAGATGGAAAGTCACTGCACCCCTAGTCATGGTCATCCAACTGTGGGGACTGCCCAGTCCCCAGATCTGTCATTACTATTAAAGACTGAGGCAAAAAAAAAGCATTAAATGCCTCTGCTTTTTCCTCATCCTTATGTGTTAGACGACTATCTGCTTCAAGTATCAGTCCAATGTTTTCTTTTGACCTCCTTTAGTTGTTGACATAATTGGAAAAGGTTTTTTTGTTGTCTGACACCAGATAACAGAAAGAAAGTGCTACTTAAGAAAGCAGCAATGCATGACTGACTTTAGCAACAATTAGGAATCAAAACTGCCTCTAAAATGCATCTTAGTACAAATGTTTCTTATTCAAAGTTTGTTTCTAGATACTATCACACTACTTATTATAGCAGTATTTCATTTTAGGGAGAAAGCAAATATTGCTGGAAAAAAATATCAGTACTCATTAGACTTTCACTGACACTTAACGTATTCATCATTTCAAGGAAAGATCAGTGCTTTACTCCCCAGTAACTCTGGATCACATTCCAAATATAAGGTAATCTTTTTTCACAACAAACTATGAGGAGACAAAGCCAAGGAATGCAGAGGTCAGGGTTGATTATACATATATACATATACTAGGACAAAAACTTCCCATATTGTTACAAATACTCATTTTGAAAAAAAAACTTGCAGCAAGATTCTAGTCTTAAAATATAAAAGTTGTGTATGTTCTTTCTCAGAGTTGTACTCCATATATTCTGATGCAATTTCTATCCGCCTCTTCTAGTGACATGAGCACTGTATATCTCCTATTGCTTTTAGAGAGCTAACAGATAACTGTGAGCTTGAGGTTAGTCCCTCCTATGGAATAACTGAAGATTTATAAGCAAACCCTTTCCTGTGCAATATTCTCGAAGGAAAGGTGCCTGTACACCAGTAAAAATAAGGATAGTGTTTGAAGGTGAAATTTGAAAAGCATACAGCTTGTCTCTCATATGAGTAAATATGGATACAATTGAGATTAATCTTTTAAGAGCAAATTGGACTTCCTTGCTATTGTAAATAATTAGGAGAAGGCAAATATGGTTAAATTGTTTTTATAGGTTCTCCTAGTTTTTTTCTAAATCTGACAAAGTTTGTGCAGGAGGTGGTAGATTGTAGTCATGGTAAACTGTCAGTAAATCCTTTATTGTGTTTCTTTCACATGTAGATTCAAGTTAAAGCACGCATTAAGCTGTACATTAAAAATCTGAGATAAAGAAGTTGAATAATTACTATTTATGCTGATATGCATTTGTAAATTTATACCATTTTGTTTTAAGGAAGCCGTAAATAGTAGGAAGCACCTTAGAGCCTTAGCACCTTAGAGCTAGATGTACAGCTTGTGCAAGATGCAGCAGAGCAGTGTTATCTGAAGAACATGATGGAGATGAGGAGAAGTAATGACAAAAATAAGCTCCTGTTCTCAATGGCTCCAGGAACCATTTACGAATAAACTCTTGAAAAATGCATCTAAGAACTCTGCACAGCAGGGCAGCCTTCAGTAGGCTATAAAGGTTAGGAAGTGATGAAAATGTAGCTGATACAATAAAGCTGGTAAGGATTATGTTTACTGTTAATTATAACCTCAATCGTTCTTTTTTTTTTAATCATTTTGTAACTGTTCCACACCTGTAAATCATTATTTTTAAGTAAATGTATTCATTTACCTTTCAGTCTTGTCTAATGATAAAGCTGATGTTCTAGTTTGATATTTGCCAGGCCACAACATTCCGTTGGGCACTGAGTATGTGTTAGGCAAGAGCAATCTAGCAGATTCCTAGCACTTCGCACTGTTCTCAGCTCCAGAATATATACTTCTCCACTTCTCTACACTAACTGTTGTTTTCACTATCATGCTATAAATATATTATGACCAGACCTGTGTGAAACAAAGCCATTTGATTCACAAGGGTTTCATGCAAACATTTTTCTCTGCTTCACTTCAAGGTTATCATCCCTTGAACTTGTCTTTGAACTTCAACTTCAAAGAAACCTGAAACACTAATCTGAAATTCAGTCAAGGCTGCAAAGCCTTGCCTTGTTTCAGGTCAAAGGCTCAGGAAAGTGTTGAAATTCCCCGACCAAAGCAAAATTCACTGACAAAAAACTTCACTAGCACAGAATTATCTTGTTCCTTTAAGTTCAGCAAAGCTCAAACTCATGAAAATCATAAGGTACAGAGCTAAGATACCCACTAATATAGTCTTGACTCCAACCTCTTTGAGAAATGCCCTATTACACCCACAGGACAAACATTGGAAACACTGAGAAAAGAAACATTTTATGGTAGAGTATAAAACCATTTGCTTTGAAACATAATCTTGTATTTAAGTACAATGACACTGAACTGATGCTCAAAGTGCTACCTATACTTAAAGAACTTCCTACTCCATAGAATCACAACATCTGCTAAATTTTATAGCCTTTTCATATAATCCTGTTTAAAATTGTTTTCAGTTATTTTTATACCACACACCAGTTATCATTCCAACTTCCTTCCTCCACCAGCATCTCTTTTGTACTGCTATTGTCACAAGCATCAGAAATTTCATAAGGAACTGAAAGGTAGCACACCAAGCATGTCCAAGTGCACATACACTCTGTACAAGTAGGAAAGGACAGATGGGGTCAGTATCATTGTAGCAGAGCTGAAGCCCTAGACTCAGGATAGGGTAACTACAACCTTTGGCAAGCTTCAACAAATTTCCTCATTATTTGCAGCTATAATTAATACAACAAACACAGCTGGAACATCTTGCAAATCCTGGTAACTATTGCCTGCTCAGTAAGGGCAGAGTTGAGGTTGTCTCAGTCTACACATCAACACTATAATTTTTGGTTTTCACTGATTTTGGTGCCCTTGAATTCCAGACTCTGGAAAAGGACAAGACCTCACATATTCTGACGGAATATCCACCGAGTGAAAAACTTTCTGTCTCACCCCTTTTTTGTAGGAAAGACGACTTCTAAAGTTATAGCAATACACATGATAAAAACTAAAATTAAGTTTTTTAAACATAAAAATTAAACAAAACAAGTGTATATGTGCTGTGTGTGCATGCACCTACTGGGAGTGCATGCAGCTGCAGGAATCTTGCCTCTGTCAGGCTATTGGATCCAGCATGATACATTTTCCTCTAACAAATCATAGATATTTTCAGAGGCTTGCTAGATAAAATATACTTAATTAACTGAGCTTCCATCCCTGTGTTTCTCCAGTTAAACATCTTAACAGCCTATCATATGCAGAGGAAGCATATTTTTCCAGGTGTCTGTACTAGATTAGCAAAAGCTCTAAAAATATAATACTTTCAGAAAAAAAAAAATATATATATATATATGCAATATAGACATGCATTTTATTTTCCTTGTTTCACCAAAATACTACCTCATTCTAAATTCTGTATTTTCTTTCCCAAGATTAGAGGTAAGCACACCATCACTATGCACATTCACTCTTGGTGGAAAAAGGGCGGCCCGTGAAATTTCTCCCACAAGCACTGGTACTTTAAATAT
>VXAA01003156.1:250-77088 GCA_013399115.1 Anseranas semipalmata
GAGTGTTTGCTGCAGAGCAGGGGATGGAGTTGGCTCAGGCAGGTGGGACTAAAGCTGGAAAGGAGAATTCAGTTGCTGTCGTAGATCATTCGGTGATAAAGTTGTCTTGGGCGTGGGGGGGCTTACCTCAGTGCTATATTTACTTTTTTTCTTTAAAACATCATTTCTCTGATAGCTCATCAATCTCAAAATTGATCTGATTACCTGTATCTTTGATCTGGAGTGGTTTTTTTATTTCATGTTTGTAGCTGAATGTTTATAAAGACTGTCTTGATGCAGCATTGTTTTCATCACAGAATTCTGTGACTAAAAATACCAGGCTGATGGTTCTGTTTGGCAGTGGTTTTGTTAATATGAAAAACGAGCCATTAGCTCACATGCAGTGATGCCAACCACATGGCTGCGATACTGGTAACTTTCTAAGTAGGAAAGCTCATACATAAATGCTCTTTGCCAGTAGAAGAGCCCACAGACTGTAATTTTACTTGTAGTGGCTGGACAAGTACAACAGATACCCAGACAATGAAAAAAGAGTAACTAAATAGCAGGTGGTCTTGCTTGCCCCTTTATAAACTAGTATATGCCATCAGCAATATCCACCTTCTCAGACAACAACAAGAGCTCAAGTGCTAGAGTTTTGCAGGAGCCTTTGAAATTAAGTTGGTGAAATATATCTTATATATGTAAAAACTTCAGCTTTGTCATGAAAGGTTGGAAGGAAAAATGTAGCAGAAAAGTTCATGTAGTAGAAAATATAGTTGTGAAATTCAGACCTTGTTACCATGCAGTCTCTGTGGCTGTAAAATTGTCAGACAGGGAAAGATGATTAACTTATTTGAACCAATGCAGTCAAAACTATAAAACACACTGTATGGTATAAAATTCCTTTATACCAGTCTGCTTTTCTCTTTTTTTAGACTGCCATAAAGTCTGACAGCATAAATGCCAGTATAGGTATCTACAACCTGGCACTTTGGTGTATTTTCATTAAGATACTGTAGCTAATTCCTGAAAGGTCTTTAGACGTTGCATCCTGACATTTTCAGTGCTAGAATTAATAACAATTCTTTTTCTTATTATTGAAAGTATATTGAATTAAAAATAGATCATATTCAGGTGACCAACTTTAATTTTAAGCTATGCAATTCATAACAATCATAAACTAGCATCCTTGGAAGGCTGTCCCTTCACTATCCCATCACCTCCTTCCCACCATTTGTCAGCTTATACATTTAACAGCTTGCTTGCCTCTGAACAGGCAATATTTTTCCTGCCTATGTGAGTGTTTTCATGCTTCAGGAGGACATATCTGTATTTTGAGACAAGAATGTGACTTTAAAAACAGTAATTGTTTCCAAATTTTTAGAGCAAAAATAGTTAACTGATATCTTTTTTTCCCTAAATGTTGTAAAAGTCCCTTTAATGTAGTTTTAAGGCTGAGTTGAGTTGACTGTCTAAAAATATTTCCATAGCCTGCCTGGTTTCAGCTACAGAATATGATCAATTTCTCTGATTTGCCTCCCCAAGTGACAAACACAAGCGCTCTTGATACTGTGTGTCTTTAAACAAGCCTGTTGTAAATGATGCAGTTAATATAAGACAGAGGTATCTTTAGATGCCAGAAGATTTAATATGTAGAACAAACCTAACTACAGTTATTTTAAATGAACTTGAGTTGTTCTGGAAAAAAAAAAATCAAATTTATCCATTTACATCTAGTTTGTAATGAAATTAACAATCATTTGTTCTTAAAGATGATATATAAAATGTGGTGTCTGTGATCAACTACGTTTCATCCCAAGTACAAGGTGTCCAAGGGAAATGAACCACCCAAGCCTAGATTCAGTCTCTCCAGTGATCCTCTATAAAACTGGAAACTTAAAATATTCCTGTCTTCAGCAAGTCTTCACATGATAGACTGAATGGGAATTTCTACCCCATGTTTTTAAGGGAATCTTCAACAACAAATCAAGCACTTGAAGGATGTCATATGCAAAAGTACCTGCAGGAATAACTTAGCTGCATTTGTTTCACCTTTGAGTAAGGCAGCATGTATTGTAAAGAAAGTCATCCCTACCTTCTCATACAACCATGACAGCTTATGCTATGCTATATAATCTAGGATCCTATATATTTGCACATATACAAAATATTTTAGTTCACTCACACATAGATCCAAGTTATTTAGACAGCATTAGTCCAACAGGAAAGCATTCATAGCCAAATCAAACACCCAAAAAAGGATGCCTAAAACTTAATCTGTGAAGAATCACAATTGTAAAATGACAGCTAAGGTCCTTCCAGAAAAAAAACAGAAGCTGTTAACCACCTAAGGAGCTAAAAATGTCTTGTTGCCACTTGAATGATGGAACTTGAATTCTTTCACTGATTTAAGTCTGATAGTTTCTCTCCTTCTTCTGAAAGACTGTTGGTCAGAATCATTTTTGAGACAAATGGGTTCATTTTTGGATTACAGGTACTTAAAGCTGCTTGTTGCCTTGCAGTGATGGCTCAGGTTCTGGCTGGCAAGTTCTAGAGCAACATACAACAGAGACTGTCAAGGGTACCTGTTCAAGGCAGGTCTTATGTGGCTGGGAATGCTATTACCATAGCATGGGAGTGTGTTTAAAAATCAAGCAGTTAAGCAATCACATCAGTTTGCAATGTGTCATACTTTGCAGGTGTATTTGAAGACGAAGGAGTTGGAACAATCGTTAAGATTTTTTTATCACATGTCCTGATGTGCTGTAGTAATCTCAAGTACACACTGGGATCTTCAAGGAACAGCTGCAGTTTCAACAGCTGTAGCAATGTTCTGATTTATGTCATTTGGGGATGTTTTGTTTTAACTTAGGCTAATGTTTTGTGCCACAACACAAGAGAAAATTTAAGGCAGAATTAGTAAGCGGTGTTTCTTAATTACTACTGCTGAAGTTATGAATATCTTGGATTTAGTAAATCAGAGCTGTGACCAGCTGAGATACTTTGCTTCATTTCTGATACCTGTATACGTATTTATTTATAAATGCGTCTGTCTGTTTTTCAGGAGTTATACTATGTCACCAAACAGACATCAGATCTTAAAATTCATATGCCTTTGACTGGCAGTGTCCGGTGGTTGCCTGTGATTTTCAGCTCATTTCCTGATTGCCTCCTTATGATAATGCTGTGCTTTGGAAGGTTTGCATCACACCCAGAGGCCTTCAGCTTGAAACATACTGAGGTAATTCATGTTTATGATGCCAAGTCATAGCATTACATACAAAACACTTTCCAGTTATTCTACAGAGAAAATAACATTTCCACTGTCCAATTGGGGACATTCGTTTTACTCTCTTGCCAGTTGCACATGTAATTCATTGCAAATGTGTTGCCCAGTGGGACATTGAAGCAATTAATTTGATTCTAGCTCTGTCTGGAATATTATTTTGTTAAGAGTCACAGAAACATTTGCTCAATACTTTTATTGTTATTAGTCTACCATTAGGAGATTAATTCAGAAGTCCAGACCATTGTCTCTCATAGGAGCCACATCTTAAAGCCACTTTTTAACAGGGTAGTTCAATTTGCAGTTGTGTAATACTATTTCTAAACTGGTCTGTGGTGTCTGTATTTTCATTTAGTCATCTAAGTCACTGAGTATCATTTGTTTCATAACAGAACATGGAACCTGAGGTTAGATGATTTTCAAAACCTCTTCCAGTTTCATTTCAGGATCCCAAAACAGTATAATCTGATTTATCTCTGTCTAAATTGTTCTGAAAAATTCCAGTGGAGGAGGTTCAATGCCACTCGAAGCCATTTATTTTAGTGCTTCATTACTCTTACCATTGGAAAAGTTTTCATAGTACCTAGATTCAGTTTCCCTTCCTGCAGTCAGGCTTACTGTTTCTCAATCTATCTCCTGTAGACACAGAGGAAAGTTTATTCCCTTCTGTGCAGCAGCCTTTTCCCTTTGGAAAATCTCCTGTTTAGATTTTGCTTCTTTAGATAAAACAAGTCAATTATTTTCATCCTTTTCTCCTTATCATGTTCAAGACCATTGATCTTTTTTGTTGTGTTGTCATCGAGAAGAATGATGCCCAAAACAAGACACAGCTGAGTGTCAGCATAGTCCCTAGGTTTACGGACTGCAGGCAGATGAATGTGTCAGTATGTTTATGGTTTTTAACTCAATACTGTTGGTTTAAATCCAGCTTGTGGTCTGCTGTGCCTTCTGGATCTGCTTTCGTATCAGTCATCCCTCATTTGCATCTGTGTGTTTGGTTATTCCTGTTTGTCTTTATTAACTTGCATCTTGCTCATTTCCGATAGCTCTGGTTTGCTAAGCTCACTCTGACTTCTGTTTAGACACCAGTATACTTGCAGTCCTTCCCAGCTACAAACATCGCTAGTGTATCCCATCAGACAGAGGCAGCCTAAGTCTGAAAGAGTCAATTGGTTGGCTGGAGCTATGGAACAAGACACAGGAGTTGAGCATACTGCTCATGTGGGTCTGCCTATATATTCGTGCTTGACTTCTGGGTGTACACCTCATTTTACTGTTCAAGAGGTACATAGTACTTGTTCCATAAATTGCTTGTATTTTCACTTCTTAAAGTTTTAACTTCTTTTACTTGCCAGAAGGTTAAACAATAGCACGCCAATTCTGCTCAGATTGTCCTTTTGTATAACTGCGTGGGGTGCAGTGGATTTGGAAAGGGTATGCCAAGTTTGAACCCAGATTCACTCGTTAATGAATATGCATTGTTTCAAGTATGCCATTTACATTTTTTACTTTGGTTTGAGCTGGAGGTATCTGAAACTTCAGATTGCAAGTCTGATGAATGCAGAAAGGTTTGATTCTGTTTTTATGGATAAGCTCTGTTCTCATTTGCTCCAAAGCTAGCGCTCTGGTTAAGTGTCAGATGTGAGACCTCGACTTGGTGACAAAATAGTCATATTGCTCTGTATTAGTTCAGGTTTCAATATGCACAAAGTTCTCCCACATATACAATTCCACATGGAAGTGATGTAACATATGCAACAAATAGGTGACTATGTATTGTGTTTCACCATAACTTAGTTTATTTAAAACACATTTTATTTTTAAGTGCTTTGAGTCACTTTTTAGTTCCACTTCCATTAAGAAAGCTTAAGCTATATAAGGCAAAGTGGTCTGTCCATTCAGAATGCATCACTTCCTTTTGAGAGCTGACAGGTTAAACTGGCTTCCTATGTCCTGGACACATCAGATACGGCTTTATCCTCGTTGCTTAATGTGTTTCTTTTGTGGAAGTATTGAAGAGAAAAAGGGATTTGAGTTCTTAGTAGTCAGTTTCTGAGAGTTTGATCTCTTCTCTTTGGATAGCGCCTGTATCAGAGCTGTTTCTAAATGCTTGTTGGACCCCTGTTCATTTCCATTGCCTGCCACGTATCTGAAATCAGAGAAACATATGCTTAAGTAAGAGCAGATTTATGATATTAGGATTTGTCCTGCATGTATGTTAGTACCAAGCAGATATCCAGTATCTTCCAAAAAGGTCCTCTCTCTAGTATTTCTGTTGCCATTCTGCAGTGGTGCTTGCCATGCTCTATGCGCAGTTCTCAAGGCTGTTTCTGTTCCTCCCCCCTATCGCCACAACCTGGATCATCTTCTACTCACTCTCTGGAAAGAGGGAAAGAAAATGCTTCCTGTGGCTCCTGTTGCAGGAAGAGAAGGTTTTGCAAAACTGTGCTCTCATTTTCTGCCCTTCTTTCTTTCATGTTCTAGTAACTAGCCAGCCAGATGATGTTGTAGTAGTGGGGCCAAAGCTATGCAGAGATTATTGAAAGAGTATATGAAGTATTATAGCAGCCAAAGCAGAGAAGTATGTACACTGTATGTTTGTTTAAATATTTCATTTTTATTGGGGCAGTTTATATGACATAAGCTAAAGAACAAACATGATTGCACACACAAGCAGCCATCAGTCAGAACTTAAAAACCTGAGGCTTGGCTCTGGGAGTGCACTACCCAAAACAAAGCATCTAAATTTCCTCTGCTCTCAAGGCTCTCTCTTTATTCATGCTTCCTCCAGAGCTTCCTACATTTCAGAATGAAAGAGAACTAAACTCAAGTTTTGTTTATCACACCTTTTTCATTTGTATTGATATTCATAATGATGGGAATTTGTATTATGTGATGAAATTTGTATTGTATGTATTGTATGATGACATTTGTGTTATATTGACTTGACTTTATTCATACAAAAAGCCTGCAGAAGTCAATGGGAAATATACAGGTTCACAATAACCCTGAAGATATTTTTGTATCTTCACCTGTTGCAAATCTGTTGACTTTCATACTTTAATAAATGTTTAAATTAAAGAAATACTGAAGTGAGAAATCCATAGCATTCCGAATTATATGATTTAAACATAGTAGATTTTTGTCTAAAACTATGTTACCATTGCTTACTTTGTGCTCAGAGTATTTTCTGCTAACACTGGTCAGACTGTGCTGTTAGTTACTGTCTAGAAAACCAGCGAAGAGTGCCTTCCTCCTCTTCTTGGACAGTGTCTAATTGCACAGTCTTTGCAGGAGATCTCCAATCTGTTCTCTAGAAACAATGCAATTTTAACTCCCTGCACAAACTTTAATCAGCAGTCCACAAACAGCATGCTTTCACCAAAGAACTCTACAACAAACACCAGTGACTTTTACTAATAAACTTCTGTTTGCAGATCCCAACCACAAATTGTACCATGAAAGAGTTTACAGCCCAGTATTGTTGCTAATCATTTTGTGTTCTAAGTGGTGTTTGCTGTCCCTTTACAAGACTGGGATGTTGACATGTTACTCACAGGACATTCACGTGGTTGTCAACTCTCCCTCCACCAGAGAAATCTTACCAAGGCAGATCTGTGAAGAAAGGAAATGCTGTCCCACCCATTTTATAGATGGGAAATTGAAGTATAAAGACATTGTGACTTAACAATAACAGAACTGGAAATAGTCCAGACGTTACATGCTTCAGGCTTGAGTCTAAAGGACAAGACTTCATTAAGATTCCTGTTCCCATCGTTCCGTAAGCAAACTTAATGTACCCAAACTAAAACAGGCTACAAGATGTAGTATACTTCTTACAAATACCAGTGTGCTTATCGGATGCAGGGAGTTTAGCTGATGCATTTTCTGTTGCTTTTTTAAAGGATTGCTATAGTTGAGTTTGTACCTGAGCAACTCTGAATTCACAGTTGCTTTGCTATGAAATGAAAATACAAATCAGTCTAACAATGAGCTGAGTTTATCTACCTCATCTCTATTTGATCAAAAATAAAAAAAAAAAAAGAGGAAAAATAAGTTTTTCTCTCTTCAGTTTTTTTTTTTTTTTTACATTCTTTGATGTCTATAACATGACAAAAAAGCATTTGACCAAAATACTACTTTGAGTACTTTTTTTAAAAAAAGCCTATTCTTTGCCAGATTCTGCTCATCTGTAGTCAGAACACTGCGTTTGGGTCACAATGAATTTCTTGATCAAGACTTTTCCAAAATGTTTCTGAAGTCTGGAGTCATTCATCATTGAGCAGCTACTGACTGAGACCAGGTTTGTATGAGAGCCCTGAAAGGAATGATTGCACATACACATTGGAGATTTTTTTTTCTTAAATAACTATAACGAGCAAGTAACTGTTAGTATCACCTGATCTACAAAAATCAGTTAAATGTTGCTAGGGGTCCTGTAATAAGGACTACCCCTTTACCGAAAGGGTAGTTAGGCATTGGAATGGGCTGCCCAGGGAAGTGGTTGAGTCACCATCCCTGGAGGTCTTTAAAAGACGTTTAGATGTTGAGCTTAGAGATATGGTTTAGTGTGGGCCTTGTTAGAGTTAGGTCAGAGGTTGGACTAGGTGATCTTGGAGGTCTCTTCCAACCTGAACGATTCTGTGATTCTGTAATTTGACCCCAGCAATACCCAAATTCTGCATTTGTGAGAGGAGATAAGTAGTTAGTACGCAAAACAAAACATGTGGGTATGAACTTTTTTTAAAATAGGCCAAAAATGGCAAACCAAATTGCTGGCCTGTGATCTTTTGACACAATAACTGCTGGAGTCTTGCTGGCCTACTGTGTCATTCTTTTAGGATGGATAGGGTTGTTGATTTCAGAAATTAGCCTGCTAATTAGCCTACTAATTTGTTCCACGATGGACATTTCAGCATGGGAAGTAATTTTTCACAGTGTTAAATGCTCGGCAGGATATTGTTATAATATGTGCAGGCCTTTTGCTTTAACATTTCCAAACATCACATTTGGTACATATATACTTGATGCTGTGATACAAACTCTTATATGTACATTTGCTACAAGCACAGCCTATAGCAGTGTCTCTAGTCTGGCCATTTCTCATAGCTTCTTTAAAAGAAACAAAACCACAGCATGCACAACATGCTCTTTCAGATGTTGAAGTGATGCTAGGATCTTACTAGGTTCCCATCTGTCTTCTAACTGAGGGAGATGGTGAGTGAGGTTAGAACTTGATAATGGCAGTCCTGCTTTTACATCATAACCTTTCCAACAGAGAAGGAACAGCCCCATAAGAATAATACTTTTATTGATGGATTTATATATATAATACAAATAATAAGTTAAACATAGTAAAAATAATTAAATAAAACATGAGGTTCCAGCCCTCATGCAAATAATTCAATCTATAAAACAAAAACAAGTTTAAAAATAAAACCAGCCTAAGTCTTGGGAAGAAGTAGTAGTTTCCATATCACATCAGTTAAATGAATGGAAATAGAGTTCTGACTTTCAACATCTGCAGCACTGAGTGGGTGTTGAATCCTTAGATCTTCTCGTGGTTGCATAGGTACATGGAGAGAGCTGGCACAGTCAGACTTTTAAGGGGACCCAGACACCTTCAGATATGACCTGGAAGTCCAGTCATGTTACCTCATTTGCCGTCTTTAGCACAGTTCTTCAGTGGAATACATGAAGAGTTTTTAATGCCAACACAGCTGCACTTGCCACCCTGAAGATTTTAGTATGTGTTGGGTCTACAGCAGTGAGTCTTGTATAGCAAGTGTTGCTTCAGTCCAAGCAGACTTTGGTCCTTCTTCACACATTAATGATAATTAATACTGATACAGTTTCTTGCACATTCTGATGCAAAGCCTGTTCACCCTCTCTGTACTGGTCTTCACACATTACGTTTCTATGACTCAGCATTGTTCAGTGTGATGGGGAAAGATTTTAGACTGAGGCCACATACAAAATGCACACAAGTTAAATAAGTTAAAGGTTTACCAATATCTTCCAGACCAACTGCCAGTTCATAAATTAAGTGGACAGATAACTTGATATGTATAGTTTTGTGCATGGGAATACTCATTTAAATGTTAAATATTTTAGTTTCCCATGGAGTGGTTCTCAGTAATTCCAAGTAGTGAGATAGTATCAACTCTCTCTCTGCATCAGTAACACCGGTGCGAGTGGCAGACCACATGAGCAGTTAAAAGTAAAGACTCTTACGACAGTCAGTACTTCTGCGTCCTGGCATCAGCACAGACTTAATCTCATTCTTTTGAGTCCAGATGTAGAAAAAAGTCACTTTGGTTCAGGGAAGGGACGACTTTTGGTAACCACTGCATTCATATTGGACTCAATCCAGTGAAGGTATTGAGTAACTCTGGTGTAAACACCAGGCTTGTTTTCCTTTGCACAGCCATCTCCCCAGCTGACAATCCCATAAAGCATCATCCTGCCATTGTGCTCACAGACCATGGGGCCGCCGGAATCTCCCTGACAATGGAAAGAGAACAAATTAGGCTGTTGTCGGCAGATGGAGCCTTTATAACAGGGAGCCTGCAATTACTGTTTTTCTAGAGTGAAACAAATAGTAAATACCTATGAGCTAAAGTTCTGATTTTTGAGAACACTGTATAGATGGAACAGAATGCTCAGTGTCTGCTGCAACTAAAGCACAGTCCATAGGATAAGGAGTTCTCTAGTCCCCCCTAGCTTGCACAGACGGAATAGTTGCCTTGCATACAGCACTCACATGAAGCTCATAATGACAGCTGTTAGGCTAGTTATACGAGGTCAAAGCCAACATGTCCAATTCTGTATCACAGAATTAATCTTCTCCCTGCCCACAAGGTACTTGTACACTTAAGAGTAAGTCCTGTTTTTTTAGTGGCACACCCATGCTGCCCAGTGAGGGTGCAGGGAAGCAAATCCCGTTTTGAGGAATCTGTGTAAGGGCTCAGTGTCCTCCTGTAATCCACTTTTTATCCCTCTGCAGAACTATAGTTAAGAAAGTGCAGGCTGAGACTGACACAGCTGCTGTATTCCTCCGATGTGTTTATTTACCAGCCATTCCTGGAACAAATTGTAAAGTTTTGAGGACTAGCGATGGCTAAGACACTGCAGCTGCTGCTCCTCAAAAGGGTGGTCTGGAGGGGTAAAACCCAACTCTAGGTCCCCACCCGCTTCCCTGGGTTTGGCCGCAATACAGGGTCAACTCTGCTAGCTATACTGGGTTCCCTCTACATAAGGAAAAACTTTCCTGAATCGTACAAATACAAGATGCTACCAGTTGACCCATATGGTATACATGCATTTAAAATGTTTTGAAACAGACAAATAAAATCCCTAGTTTTACCTTGCATGCATCAGTTGCCCATGTGGGGTCTCCAGCACAGACCATGTTGTCAGTAACTCTGGTACTGTCGTAGTACTCATATTTGCATTTTCTCTGTGATATTAAGTTTACACTGGCTGACATCAGTCTTTGAGCATAGTAAATATCATCTGGAGAAAAAAAAAGTATTTAACTATTTTCACCATCCAAGAGGAAAACAAATAAATGACAAAAAAATGCTTTTGGTGTTCATTAAAACAATGAAGAAAAAGACAAAAAACCCAGTACCCTAACCATTCTAATTCTGATTTGAGGCTCTTATTTCCAGCTTCTATGCCATTGTTTTACTTTTACCATTAATGATTGTATATATTTTAAAGAGTGAAGAAAAAAACCAAAGTGTTCCAAATACAAACTATAAAGCTTGATTTTTAGAAAGTTTGGTAGTTTTTGGACAAAATTCTCCATAGATTCAATCCTTGCTTAATACTCCAGCACAGCTTTAATTTTTTTTCCACTTCTCACCACATAAGGAATGAAGAGATTGCTGTGTTTTACATCTTGGCTAACTGTGCATGGTTGACAAGTGCAAGAAGCATCAGATAGTAGATACCATGGACAGCTAAAGGAGATTATAGCAAAAGCGATCTCAGAAATACACGTGGGGTACACAGAATAACAACGAGTCTTTTCCCCCCCCCCTCTGTCAAGTCTTTTGCAGGTCATGGTATAAAAACCAACCAGTTTCAGCAGAACTTTGGAAAGGGAAGTCATTCACTTACAAAAATCCTGTTTTCCATAGCCAGCTATTTCACACCGGGTATTGTCAGATAGATTAATGTTCTTCTGTGGCAAGCAGACTGTTCTGACATACTTGGATTCTACTGCACACTGTCCAGAAGTTGTTCTTATTCTTACCAAAGCTAACAAAAAAAAGACAGAGCAAGGTTTAGGTTAGGTTTGTAAAGCAAGCTCCCTTCAAGTTCCCTGGAAATAGGAGCATCTGGTACAGCTCATGGGAATAGTTACAATTACATTTCATTCTGGTTACATATGATTCCTCTCATCATTTTTGGAATGATGCTAGTCATTCTTTAGTGACAACAAAATTAATTTTCCAGCATTGAAACTGGCAAACATTCCAACTTGAATTTCTTTCCTGGAAGGATAGGGGCTGATAAATCAGGGAGAAAATACCCTCTGAAAGGTATCTTCAACTGTTATGAAAATACCAGTTTCCCGACTGGCTGTAGAGGGTGGCATTTGCCACCCTGCTGAAGAGAGGGCAGTTTATACTGTACCACTCACCAAAAGAGCTTAAACTATTCTTTGAGTCTTTTTCCTTAGTGGTGGGCATTTGGATGGGATGATAGAATTCAAAGCATCCAGTGCAAGAGTTCAGAGTGTCAAGTGCAAGAGTGGCAAGTCAGTTCTGTGCAAGTTACAGAAACCCATCTGATTTCATTGGTTTAGGGGGAGGTTTGTGAAAGCTGGGGAGACTTCAGAAAGTCTAGATTAATTCAGGGAAACCTTTAGCTAACATGGTAGCTGATACAGCATTCTGCTACCATATGATTCCACCTACTGTGCATGCACTGTGTCTTGCTCTACTGTCATTGACAACGTGCCAGGTAATGCACGGAGGAACTTTGCATCTGAGATGTGCCACAAGCCAGACTGACACAAATGGAATAACCTCACTCACCACAGGCCTCGTTCTCAGAAGCACCTGGCTCCTGTTCCTCTTCATCTCTCCTCTGATTCTACTTTTTTTTTTACTTGACATACACCATAATTATGTAGCCTTCAGCTACCCTCAGTGTTTTAAAGGCTTATATTAAGATGACACTTACCAATATCATTTTCATTGCCACCTGTGACATCTGTAAAGCCAGGGTGAGAGATGATTTCATCCACCATGAACTCTTGTTCGTTTTTATCAGTAACATTCAGTACAGACTTTCCAAGGAAGACTCTGTAGACGGATTTATTTTGTTGGTTTTTTGACCTGAGTGAAAGTAAAGATTCATGAAGGCTACTGGTTTCTGACAGTGAGTTCAACAATTCAGAGCAGGTCCCAGTTCTGTTTCATGTTTACTTTAACACTGACAAGAAAAAGCAAAGTTGACTCAGCTTTGAAAGTTGATCCAGTATGCTAAAGGAAGGACTTCTGATTCACCACTTAAAGTAAATATGCTAGATATTCAGGCACTGAGAACCTGGCTAGCTGCTACTAATGCCAGGCATCAGGAATGAGACTCCCCAGCAGAATGCAAGGAAGATCAGCTTTCCACAGGAAAAGAAAAAACAAACAAACAAAAAAACCCACTCTAAATGCATTGTTCAACAGCTCGGCACCTTTCAGTACAACTTTTAAGTTTTGGGAACAGCTAAGGTAGAATGAAGTCCTGGCTCCAATTTAAACCAAAATTGTTTGAATTGCATAATCCATCAAGGTGTTTGCATTTTGCTAGCTCAGTCTGTGAGAACTGGATTCCCAAAGGCTTAATGGGCATGGCCATTCCTCCTGTTCTGCTTAATCAGGAGAATATTCCAACTATAGAAGATTTTGGAGTTTTGCTCAGTGAGGTTAAAAGAAAAAAAAAAAAGAAAATCAGTAAAAGAAAGTTGCAGATGGGAAGGATGCAGAAATGTACACTTACGGATCATAGAAACAGTGTGCTGCTGTAAGCACCCAGCAAGGGTCAATGAGGCTGCCACCGCACAGAAAATGATTGACATTCCTTATGTTTTGGAAGATGCCAGCTATCCAAGGCTGAGACTCGACCTCAGCCTGGCTTCCACCAACAATCTTGAAGTACTTGCTGATGCTTCTTTGACCACATGTGTGCTCTAAGAAAGAAAGAATTTTGTTCAGATGTTCCCATGACAGGCAAGCATCTACTTCGTGCCAGAAATAGTTGTCTTGAAACTAATGTTACTTACCACACTTCTCTATGTTGCAGGGCGTTTCTTGAATGGCGAATCCCCTTCTGGTGTAACACCAGGGCCTGCTCCTTCCATTTGGGTTTCTGGAAGAGTTAAGAAGCGTTCTTTTCATAAACTCAGTTTAAAAAATGATAATATCTTAGAATTCTAACTGTTGTAGAAAGGCCAAAGCTGTTCTGTTGCAAGATATGCCAGAGAAAGTAATTAACTGTTTGAACACAGAATCAGCAGCTTGTTTTGTCATAACTGGAACTTCCCTTGTAAGGCTACTACTGTGGCACGCGGGGAATTTTGCAGTACCATCAGCTTCAGTAAAAAGTGAGAACTCTAGACACTTCAGAAAGTCACATTCCAAATACTTTTAAATCAAAATTAATCTCTGGAATATTCTGTTATTCCTTTAAACAGGTACTATCACTCAAGGCACTTCTGGGAATGCCATCACAGGAAGAATGATGCATCATCTTACCTGCAGTAGTTGTGCTTGCCCAGTCCAAGCTCCAGAGCATTCTTCAAGTCAGCATGGTAAATACCCCTCTTGATTACTGAGGGAAGGTCCCACAGTAGACATTCTTGTTCTGTTGCCTCTCCTCTGTAGTTCTCCCCATTCCCAGTATAGCATATACTGTTAGTGTCTGAGAAAATAAATATTTTATTAGGAGCATGTTCTTGTTTATAATTGTTCTGAGATAGAAGTAATCTGTATGGATCATTTTAATTAAAAAGCATGCATGCATTACATGTGAAAATAGATGGATGATGGACTGATTATATATTCTTATTGAATTTGTTCTATTTGAATTTTGTGCATCAAATATCTTATGCTTTAAAGCATGCATAATGCTTCTTTAACAATTTCAGTGTACTTCAGAATATAATCAGCTCCTCTTCTGCTTCTGGACACTGCCAAACAAGTTCACTTCATTTTACAAACTAAAACATTCGTGAGGAAGTAGGGAACGTTTGTGAGGAAGCAGGGATAAGAAAATAAGAGATTCTGATTTTGCTCCAATATTTAGCCATTTCTCTTCACATAGGCTATTAGTATAAAGAGCTGAAGGATATCCAGTCATGTTTATGGGTAGTACTTTCACTTGGCATTTCATATTCATGATTTGCCCATCTTTCCAATTAATTTAGTTATTATTAAGGGAGATGGATACTCTACCTATTTCACAGTGAAGCCCACGGTATCCTTCTGGGCACAGGCAACGATTAATTCGGCTAAAGAGGTAATAGGTAATGCACGTTCCTCCATTCAGACAATGGCATTCTGCAAGTAAAAGACATCACTGATTAGAGGCAAAACATTTGAATGGTGAAGTAAAGTGAAATGTAGTTGCAAACTAAGCTTTATCTGTTTAAGTATCATTAAAAGTCTTCTCTCTTCTATGAAGGTTAACAAGCTCTTTTTAGGTTAAAGTAGAACAGGCAGATACTTACCCCTGTGTTCTGATCTGTGTTTATGTGATAGCCTGTAGTGCTGCTTGCCATAAGCCTAAGGGGAGAAGGAAAAAAAAAATTAAGGAGACAGTTTCTTTTATGTGGTCTTATTACTCATTACAGGCCTAAACTGTGTTCCCTACCGCATGCCTTCTCCAACAGTTTAAGGTTTTTTGCACATAGTTACCAGCTGAACTTGCTCTATGGAGTCTGCATGTGAATGAAAAGTGGAACTCTGCTTCAGCAAAGCAGACAAGAACATGCCACACAGATGCACACAAAGCACTGGAAAAACTCCACCAGCCTGGCCCACCGCATCAGGTCAACACTGCGGTTATTTCTGCTTTGAGAGCCTGGGCAGCTCTCAAGGGGCAGTGTCCTTGTAGAAGAGGACTTCTCCCTCCCCACCTCTCAGCTACTAAGCAGTACAGCAAAGATGGAACATGCTCCAGCTGCCTGTCCTTGGTGCTTCATGTTTGTGCCATGGGATAATAGCCAGTAGATTTACACAACAATAGTTTCTTGCCCCATACTTCAGGTCCTGCCTCTGCTTTGCAGGCTGGATATTTACTCCCATGGAGAAAGAAGTTTAGGCTTTTAGTATCCTTTTCACAGGGGTCAAGTGGGCTCGTCTGAGCTAAAATATGTCATGGTGGCAATATAATTCCATAATGTCAGGGAATGGCTCTCCTAATAGGTATCAACTTTCACATAAATAGATAGTCAAAATATACAAATCTGGTGCTTTTTTTTTTTTAAGCTTTGCACTCAAGTAGGGGAAGGTGGAAATTTACTTAAGACCCAATATCCACCTGTATTAAAGACCATCCAGTTCTTGGTGTCCAGGTCCAAATGGCATTATGAAAATATATAAATGCTAGATTTCTTGGTTATTGCATGACATCTTCACCATTTGAACTCTAGAAGACATCATAAGGTAGAGCAGAACCAGACGAAAAGCAAAGGGTTCAAAAATGCGTTTCTTGGAGGTATATGTGCAGCAGATGTATATGTGCATGCAAAGGCAGCAGAAAGGAGAATTCAAGTCAGAAGCCTAGTACCCTGCCCAAAGCGGAAGTATAATCAAAAAAAACAGAAGTGGTTCCAAGTAGAACCCCCCTCATTTATTTCAAAACTTACAGAATGTAGTCCCGTGACAAGTGTGCCAAGCGTTACTGTGAGGAAGATGAATAGCTTCATGTTTTTAGTTAACTTCTCACTTTGCTCCTCTTCTGTTTTATTTTGATTCTGAAAATAAACAAGGAATTTAGTAGCATGTTGTAGATCACAGTGTCAGCTTTCTTGTTTCTGTTGGCTCACTTGGTTTCAGTGAAAGTCACAATAAAATTGACAGAAGAATTAAAAGTTGACTTACCATAGAACATCTGCATATTATTTCCATAAACTAAATTAGAGGCTATTGCTTCATTGTTTAAAGCTTTTTTGTACATTTAGAAGTACACAGGGAAATTGGAAAAATCTGTACTCTTAGTTACTGCAGTGTAGACTAACAGTCAAAGTGGCAGATTTATTTAGTTGCAGTCCAGCAGTTTGTACCTGTTTAACTGATTATTATTACCTTGCAGCAAGATTTCTAAAAGCACTGAATGTCCCTATTTAATATCTGGAAGGGAAAGCTCCCATTTTCAACACTCCACAGCTGTTGGCTGGATCTTGTTGATGCTCAGCACTTGCATAAGCCTGGCTACCTCCCCGAGTGCCTCTGCCCACCACAAACTCTTGAAAGTCTAGTCCTGTGGTTACCCCGCTTATAGTATTAGAGAGACTTAGAACATATTCTGTCCTGACTTATGTGCAGTGGCTTCTTGTTGCCAAGCTCATATAGCAATCATCCCAAGAGCAACTGTTTAAAAACTAGCCTGTAAAAGTGATGCCAGGGAAAGAGCTACAAAGTACTCATTTACTTAAAAAATAAAATAAAAAACTTGCAACGAAAGTCATGGGATTTTTTCTACTTTTATTTTTATTTTTTTAAAAGAAGAAAGCATCCTCAGTTCCAAAAAAAAAAAAAAAAACCCAAAAAAAACAAACAAAAAACCCCTACAATTTAAAAAAGATTCCATGGGAACTTTTATTCTACCTCCATTAGCAAGCAATGCAGTGCAGACCAGAGATGGTGCTCTGCGTTGTTTCTGCTTCAGAGGTTTTTATGCTGGACTAGTTCTAGTTTGGTCACACAGTGCATACCCACTGACATTTGGAGTGCATCTTTCAGGTTAATTCAAAAAGCAATATAGTGCAAATACAGACCATTCTGTGGTATGAACCAATGCATGGGAGAGGATCAGCAGATTCATTTAAAAAACAAAACAAAGAAAACAGACATGATCCAAACCAAACCGCTAATGCAGATGCACCCTTCGCTTATAAGCAGATTTCATAATGCAAGAAAGCAAATCATGGTACTCAGACATGCATACTTTTCAGATTCAGTTCAGATTTCAGCAGATGTATTCTCCCTTCAGCATTCACGTTAAGGTAGCTATTTTTAACGTATGGGGCAGGTATGCGAGTAATTTGCTATTCATTACCCTAATTATTTTCTCAGGCCCAACCCTTGGCTTCAAGCGGCAGCGCTGCCCATTTCTCACTAAAATCGCGCCGTGCAGAAGGCAGCTGTCCCACCGCCGGCACAACGCGCTGCCCACGGCCGTGCTTTCATTTCGCGAAGGTAAGGAGCAAGGCGCGGCGGCTCGGGGGGCACTGCACTTACCAGCCCAGGAGCGGTGCGGGAGGCCGGGCGCGGGGCCGCTGCAGCTTGCGGCGGCGCTGCGGGGCGGCCGCTATAAAGGCCCAGCCGGGGCGGTGCCGCCGCCGCTTCCCGCCCGCCCCGGGNGGGCGAGGGGCACGTCAGGGCGCGCACGCAGCTGGGTCCCCCAAGCGGCGCCAGGTGGAGTCCCGGGAGGGAAGCCTCTCGGCCTCCCCGCGGCGGGCAGCGGTTCTTAAGTGTAAAAACAAACGAGAAACGCGAGCGATGGCTGTGAGGAGAAGGGCTCGTGTCGGAACATGCCTAGGGACGCGAGGGAGCGTGCTGTGTTTCACTCAGGGCGGCGCGGCGCTGTCCGTACCGAGAGAAGCCCAAGTCCCTCAGCAGCTACGAGGTTTCAGCCGGGTCAGGTGGGGGCGAGGGCGGGACCCCCGGAGCGGTACGGGGGCCATTTCCGCGGCCGGGCTCGGCCCGCGGGCAGGGGCTGCTGGGCCGGGAGCGGCCTTGTGGGCCGGGAGCTGCCTCCCGCCGGCTGAGCGCGGCTCCTCGCCGGGAAGCAGTCCCCTGCTCCTCAGAGACTGCCCGTGGTCTCGCCAGAATAGTTTCTGTCTTCTGAAGTGCGGCCATTTGGTAAGGTGGGGATGGTGATGCCAACTGTCAGGTGTTCTGGAAATGCAGGCCCTGAAATACGGTCTTCTTTATGGCCAGCCAGTATGTTTTCTCGTTATGCTGTGTAGGCATTGTAGTGAATAACAAAACCTGCACGTAGTGTTTGTGGGCACACTTGTAGTGTTCTGCTCCAGGTACTGCGGGTGACTAAGCTGAGGCAGGTCTCTGTAGGTTGTGTAGCAGATGAAAAGCAGTTTCTTTCAGAGACTGGCTCAGAGCAGGGATTGACATGAATTTCCCTCAGCAGGAACGTTTTTCATAACTGGGCTATTCAGAACTTAAGGAGACCACCCTTTGTGTTTGACATGCAACCTCACTGGTAAGAGAATGGCTTAGCTTTCTTCTCCCTTCCTCCCGCCTTCTCTTTGTGTTGTCTGTGGTATAAGCACGCCCTTATTCAGGTACTAGCTGCTTACATTCTCTATTCCTTTTTGTTGTGTTTTCAGCCCTTCAGGCTCATGTCAGAACAGACCTCACCTCTGCTAAAAGCCTGCTGAATTCACATTCACTGGATGGCAGGAACTGAGTCGAGAAACGGGTCAAGCTGGAAGTCCAGCAGTGAACATAGGTGAGGAACAAATCTTTCTGCATTTCAGGAGAGTAATTTTTCCTCTCTCTTTGTGGTGAGTGAATATCACAAGCAAATTGATCCTTTAAGAAATAGGGCAGATAATATGAAGGTAGGATCCCCATTGCTCTTTCTTTACTCTAGAGGAGCAGCTGTGGAGTAAACTTAATCTAGGGAATAAATTCCAGGAAAAACAATCTAGATTTTAAAAGCAGTCTGGAACTTTTACTCAATGAATTTTAATACACCAGCCTTACATAATAAGTGAAGAAATGGGTCATGCTTTGATTCAGCAGGGAGAGCAGGGAAGGGACAAGCTGCCAGGAAGAGGAGGGCTCCTCTGGGTCTGGACAGCTCCTCTCCTTCCTCCTCCACCCCTCCCAAGGAAGAGGTGCCAGGCCTTGGCAGCTTCCTCAAACTTTCTGGAATAAGAGTCAACGCTAGAGCATCAGGGTTTCCTCTTTCACACTTGCTCCCCAAGGAGTGCTGTAGAAGTGAGTAATGACCTTCTCCTTGAACTTCTGACCAAGTGGTGTAATGTCTGTCACCTGTTCATCCTCTTTCCCCTAAAACAAGATTCATTCTTGTTGCCCAGGTTGAAGAGCCAGAAACTTTTGTTGTTTTCCCTCTGGCACAAGATATGGCAAGAATCAAAATTCCCTTTTTTTTTACCCTTTGTCACATACTTAAGTTTTACTGAAATACTGTGTTACTTTGTCCTTAAGGGTAAGTGGCTCTGTTTCAATCAGCCTGGTAGGTTACTGATCAGAAACAGTCTGCCAGGTTTGCATTACCTCTTCAGTGTCATCAAATTCCTTTGGCTTGAATATTTGCACCTATATAGGTGAATGTATGATAGTTAAATGATTGAACTGAAAATACATTTCAACAGAGAGGAGGTATCCAAGGTTTCTGTAAATGAGTTTGCTTTGGTACTGCAGGCATTCTCAAAGCAAACAAGGCTGCATGATCTCCGTAAGTATTAAGTGACTCTTAGGGAAGCGGCGAAGATAACTTCCAGTGGCTGAGTTCACTGAGCTACCTGGCTGATGGCTGGTACAACAAGATCTGAGGTGAGGTTGCAACTGAAATAAACCCTTGGATTTGTTATGTGTCCTGCCTTCAGGCAGCGGCCTTGCAAAATCTGTAGCCTGGCGGTTCTGGTGAGACCTCATTGCTGGACCTGCCTGCACAAATATGAAATGCACCAACCCAGTAAATGGGAGGGGTGAAACAAGACCAGTTCTGCTACCAAGGGACTTTTGGTAGCTTCAGGGTCAGGATTTGTTCATTACTGTATGTTTCGAGAGTTTAGAAGGGCCCTGTTAACAAGTCACGATATCTCTCCAGATTAAGACTGTGACAGGCCAGAGGAAAAGGAAGGTCTTTATCTCAAAACTGAACTTGCTTGGGAAGAGCAATTAACAAAATGAAATGCCTTCTGAAAGTCTCAATAGAACTTACATGTGCAGTAAATACCAATAGATGACAAGCCACATGGCTTGAGAGAAACTATTGTACAGACCTGTGAGCAAGTTTTATGTTTTGCCAGCCACTTTCTGCTTTACAATGTCTAATTCTTTTTCCTTTTTCATGGCTGTGGTTTCATCGCTTTGATCTCTTTTCTGAATTTAGGAGAGCCGTGGGCAGGATGGTAGGGGAGCTACAAGGTGTAGCAGGATTGATCTTGTAGAATACAATTTACCCTCCTGAATAAGAGTACAACATCTGAACAAGAAAATGCGGTTCACAAAATTTTAAGTCATTCTCTCATTTACATAGGGCTTTTGGTAATAAGGTTTTACAGATTTCTTTTGTCTGTAACTGGATTATATAGCATGGAGTGGAAAAAAATGTATATGCTGATTATGAGCTGTTCATTTGATCCAAGTCTAAAGCCCTTGTGTTCATATAGGAGTTCTCTCCAATAGAGTTCAGATGCAGTGGATCCAACTGTGAAGAACTAGTAGGATCAGACGCACAGTCAGACAATTCTTGTTTTACTGTGATTCTGTGATTTAGTTTTCGGTTGCTGATAAAAATCTTGCTGATTCTTTTAATTTATAGTTGAAGTAACTTGAATGTTTCAGACTAGTCTGCCAGCCTGACTTAGTAAATTTAGAAAAGATAACATTTCATTCCAACTAGATGAGGACACTAACCCTTCTAAAGAAATGCAGATTTTCTTATCTTACAGTGGTGAGCTGAAAGAGATTGCGAGGTTTGCATTGTTTTGTGGGAGTTGCTGGGCTGGAGGTATTATTAGTTCCAGTGTTCTTTTTCACAGCTGATGATAAAATACTAAAACTAAGGCAAAATACCATCCACCACACATTGTTTCTGGTAGTCCATCAGTAAACCCCAAAAGGATAGAATTCATAGAATTGAAATAACCAAGTAAGCATTAATAAAAAGAAAGACCACAGAAGTGCCATTCTGTAAGGAAAATTTTCCCTCATTGTGGTACCCTGATATTCCACACTGATTTTCTCTGTCAGGGATACTCACTAGCCTAATCAGAATCTTTAGATGCTTAAAATTACAAAAGCTCTTAGGTATCTGCCCTAATCCTGAAGTCCTAGCACTGAGCAGATGCTTCTCCAAGCTCCTGCTAAAGGTAATGGGGCTCAGTGCAGGGGGAGCAATCCGCTCTTCAAGGTACTTTCAGAATCAGGGCTCAGATACGCCTGAGGCTTTCTATCGACTTAAGTCTTGTGGTTGTGAGGAGCACGTTCTGGTTTGTATCACGTATAACTACTATCAGAGTTAGTCCTGTGGCTAGTAATTGTCTGTCTTGCCAACACAGCTTCCCATGAAAAATCATTTGCAAGTCCTCTCTACTCATGATGTATCAGGAATGGAGAGGTCTAAATTTGCATGAGCAGTTGTGTGCCTGAACCTCTGTCATCTCGCATAAAAGAGCAGGGTTAAACCTTACATTCAGTGTTTAGTTTGTGGTTAAGAGTGCAAAAGCCAAGAAAGCACCTATAGATCCTTTTGACATGACTTGTCATCTCTGTAATGGTAATAGTTTTTTTGAAAGAAAACAGTTTGTCACTGGATCTTAGTCCAGCTCCAGCTACGTGTATAGGGATATAAAGAATGTAGCTATTTTTATATCTGCTTTGTGTATCGGAATAGTGCTTCAAAATTAAACAGGATTGGGTTACAGTAAATTTTGGATTATGGCAGAAAGGATTTCAACGAAGTGGTAAAATGTTTTACAAGCTTAAGGAATGTTTTCCAGCATGAAGTTGTTTTTGAATATTTTAGCTTCAGCTTCAAAAGCTCAGACACTTTTCAAGTAAAATATTTTATTAGCCAAGTTCATTTTTAAAATCAGTTTACTTCTAGCTCTTGAGATAACAGGTATGACTGAGTAAACCAATAGATTTTAAATGTAAACTAATAGATTTCAAATGTTACATTATCGCTGTAAAGTTTTTTAAAAAAAAAGAGAGAGAAGAACACAGTTCTTTCTTTATTTTTATTCTCTTAAATCACAGCTTGTACGAGTCCCAGGAATTTCCAGAGTAGCTGATTTTAAAGTCGAATGTGATTCATAAAAATTCTTGCTTGTACTTTAATGACTCTTGATTACTTGTCAGTTGTTTGTGGTTAGAATCTGAAGCAAATGGTGATCTCATTTCCTTTAGGTATAATTCAGCTACTCAGGTTTCTTTGTTTATTTAAAATTGTGTTCCTTTTCCTTGCTGCCTACTGTATTTCTCTTATCTTTGTTATCTGTGTGGGTAGAAGTAGTGGAGTGTATCAGCTGAGGGGCACTGGACTCTCTCCGGATGCTTGTTGTACTACTTGTTGCTCTGTGAGCAGCAGGAGTAGCCAGCCTTTTATCTCTGAACTAAGCCGGCGTAATTAAAAACTTACAAACTTGCTTCAGTCACAACAATAAATCAAGTGCTGTTAGCTCAGCTATTTTATTACACTAGGAGAGAATGCGGTTGAAGCTTTAAAGCAATGTAACCTCTCTCAATTATAGTTTTGCTGGATACTACAGCTGCACTTTTCAAAGGGACTGACTGTGCTAGAAGTTGACTTCTAAGTAACAAATACAGACTGAACACCTGTGAAATCCCCTGACACTATGCCCACTTCATTCATGTAAACAGTAGACAGCAACTATCTGATGAATAGTCTTTGTTGTATACAATGTTTGCTGTTTCAGTGAGCTGTCCGGATACTGGTATTTTTTTCAACAGGAGTGATCATATCTGAGGATTTCTTCATCAGCTTTAAGCGCACCTGTTCTTAAACTAGGTTTTGTGTAGATTGACTATTTTCATAACCTATGGATTTTTACAAATGCTAAATGAGATTCGATCTCTTTGAGATTTGTTGAAATTGCTCAGTTGAGACATCTAATACCTAAAGCAAAGATCAGTCCGAACTGCAGGTGTTAAGATTTTGTTTGCATTTAGGTCTAGTCCTATCTTTAGTTTCTAGTTATCTGGTAGCACTGGGGAAAACCCGGAAGAGAAGGCGCTTGAGTCTGAAGCTAGAAGGCAGAAATCAAATACAGAGTATTTTAGGTATTAAGCTGTGCTTGCCATGGTGATCTTAAGTTCTGAAGTAGAATACTTTTTAAGGGAATGCTATGTCTGCCTGCCATATACTGATTTGGAATAGCACATTGAAATCTAACATCAGAAATTTACAGAAACAGCTGGCTTGGACTATTATTTATGCAGTGCGTCAGTCAATCGGATTCACATTCCAGAGGAAAACCAACAAGCTGAGAGCAAGCCAGTTGGCAGACTTCTGGAGAAAGAAAAACTTTCTAAAAACTGGGAAGAAAGCAAATTTAGGGGTGTGTGTTCTGTATGCTGAATTCCAGTGACAGTGTATCCAGGGAAGCAGCATACCAGTAGCCTGCCATGTAATACAGCCCAGGTGAGAAACTTGGCACTGCTCTTCTCAGCAAGAGGCTTGTCTGGAGAGCTCATATGGGCTTCCATCCCTTCCTCCTCTGCCTTTGGCATTCCTACTAATGAAGGAAGATAAATGCCTATCTACCAGGAAGGAAGCTGTGATGTTACAGGCTGTTCTGTCAAGCAACAGTAATGCTACAACAGGTGTCTTAGATAAGAGACAATTAATTGTTCCTGCTCTCAGGAGGGTGTGACACTACCTACCTTTATCAGTTTGGCCTCCAGGGGAAAAATAAAAGCATGCTGTGTAGGTCTTACACCTCTCAGGAAGAGTCCAGGGGTGCAGGATCAGCTGGAGTGAGCCCTGTATGCCCAGAGGTTAGCAGTGGAGTTGGGTGTATCTGTTTCTGCTCGCTTAAGATGCAGATTGCATGCAGATATTTGTACTACAATACTTAAATGCTGGATTGTTTTGAATGGAAATGTCCAGGTACCATAATGGTAGGTAGCAGTATACATTTCTAAAGCATTAAATATCTAAGCTGTAAGCTATAGAAAAGCAATTCACTAATCATAACATTAGTGACATTGGTCATGGACTGTTCTATGAAACACTGAAAAAGCTCTGAAGAAAAAAAGACAGTCTTGTTTGCAGCTGAAGAAAAAGATGGGAGCGCAGAGCCCCTAGGGCACTACTGCCCCGTGCATCAGGCAGGGTCTCGGTACACTTGCAAGTGAGTGGCTGTTGAACAATTCAGAGAAAAGAGTTTTAAGGAGAAAATTTGTTTTCTGGGTGCTGCTGAACAACAGTATTCTTCCTGCATAAGCTCCTAAAGGCACTATGCTGAGAAGAAAAGGGAAGCAGAATTTACTTGGGTACTCTAATAATAGCATATATCTCGGGCACGCTAATAATAGTGCATATCTCTTCTACCCCTCCCACTCCTTCGGATGTTTTGGCTGCAGTCTTCCATTTTCTTTCAAGTAAGCTTCCTGTAACTTATTTCTAATATAGCCACTGTGCTACTTTGCCTAATCTCTGTTTGCTGATGGTTGTTTAAAGTTTATAGGGTTTAAGTAAATAAGTCTAAAGAAAACTCTGCTTGCTGTCATTGAGGAAGTTTAGCATATATCCTGCATATGGCAGTAGCAGCTTTTATTGATGGACAAGGAGGACAAAAAAGAGATACTAGAGTCGTCTTGTATGTGATAAGCACAAGAGAGAAAACCTTTCAGAACCACTTTTTGTTTGTAAAATAGGCTTTTTTCCTCATCGTTGTTCAAAGTCTTCCGAGGGAGTGCTGGCATATAGTGACTTATCAGTACTATCAAGGGTATTCCTGCCAGAAAGCAGAAACCCTTGCTTTCTGTCTCCTTCCTCTCTCTCCATGGCCTTTTCATGGCAATACTGCCTGTTTGTGCCATTCTGTGATTTTGGTTAGAACTGCTGAAGATGACAACACTATTTCAGAAGAAATGTATGTATTTTTTAAGCAAAATGTCTCATGTTGACATTGAATGATCAATTTGTGTCAAATGTCAGTTGAATTGGAGTGCATCTTCCTCTTATTCACCAAGAGGTGTCACAAGTATGCTCCCTTGTCTCTTCAGACCAAGCAGTGAGCGAGGTGGGTATTTAAAGGGAAGATGGCAAAGGCAAGATGTGGAACGAAGTCCATGCTAATAAATCTGTAAGGCTCAGCAGCGTGGTACTGTTGTAGTCATGGTCAGAAAGGCAGAGTGGAAGTTGCAGGGAGGGGGATAAGTCAGTGCTAAGCGTTGTTTGCCTTTCAGAAGCTGCTGGGATTTAGTCAGGAGAAGGATTAGAAAGAAATGTTAAGTAGTTGTCAGAAATGGAAGGAGAACATAGAAGCAAATACTGCTGTGCTGGAAGAGATTGAAAACCAATTCTCTATGGACTTTTTTCTTCAGATGTTAAGTGGACCGTGGAGGTTGGCCCCGCAGGTTGTTCAGGAGTAGGAGTCAACATCCAAAGGATGAATGTGAGAGGACAGGCCTAGAGGGCATAGGTGTTCTGAGGGTGAAAACAAATTATGAATGGTTGACTCAGTGAAGAACAGGAGGGTGATAAAGGATGGCTTGATCAGAGAGAATTCTGTATGAAAAGTCTTTGCAGGAGCTCTTCTGAGCATTGACGAGAGAAGAATTGCATTTGCCAAGGTTTCTGGCAGGCAGGAAAGTGGCATTGCCTTCAATGAAGGAGAAAGAAGGTGGAGGATGGTGGTTTTGGACCCAAAAGGACTAGGAAAGATGGAGTTTGGTTATAAATAAATTGAGTTTGATCTTATGAAAGGTCTTACAGAAAGTGATGTGCAGAGAAATGTGCAGATTTACTCTGACAGAGTGAAGGAGATTTACAACAGAGGTGTAGTATTGCCCATATGGAACCACAAACTAAATTGTCATCTCTAAGTGAGATACAAGATGAACAGGGGAAGGAAAAAAAGGAACCAAAATAGAGCCATTTCAAAGCGAGTTGCATTGAGTTAGAAGTGTACAAAGAGGCAATGGAAGAGAGAGCTGTGGGAGATGGCTGCTGATGTGCAAAGGGAGTTCGCAAGCCCAGGAGAATGAGGGCAGAGCTCTAGCTCAGAAACATTCTAATGGGGGTAGTTTCCATTCCATGCACAGGACAGAGAAAGATGGGAGAAAGCCTAAACTGGAGCTGGAGTAGAAACTCTCTGTTAGGTTTGTATTTGGTGAGTTAAAAAGTGATCAATGTATGAGGTAGTTGCAAGTACTGTAAAGAGTGGGATATTGTTGAGGTAGGACAGACTATAGGAAAGATTTGGATTTTCCCTCTCCACACCTGGTGATGAACATTCATCTGTAGTCCAGTAGGAAAGCTTGTGCCAGCCTGTGTAAATTCCCCTGAGATAAATGGAAATTTCTAATATAGTCTGTGTAACACAATTCATTAAATGGAACTACTTCCATGAATAAGCATTACTCAGTGGGAGTAAGGACTGTCAGGACAGATTCTAGGTTGCAATATTGTGCTGCACTGAATATTACTTAAATGAAAACTACTTTAAGGAGATCATTGTCTTCTGTTCATTTCAATGGCATAGGTCTGGGTGCTAAAATACTAGCTAAATCAGAGACCCAAACCCTCTTCTCAAACACCGTTAGCTCAGTTAGTCCATAATGTGTTTATACTGGTGTAACAGGGATCAGCATCTGGCTTGTAATAGCTCATCACTTACAACTCTGTTTCCTTGTATACACAAAATCATATAAAAAGACCACAGTAGAACATATGTTCCTAGGGAATGGCTTTTCCTGGAAAGCTACCTAGCTATTCATTGTCTCTTGGGCCTCATAGATCTCCCATTTCTCTCTCTGTGAGGACTTATTCTCATCAGGAAAAGGTGGAGAATGATTCCTGCCCTAGGACAACCACTTCACTGTAGAAGTTATAAATGGATCTCTTAGGCTGAAAAGAGCCTGGAATGCCAATCTTTCCTTTGGAGTTACCACAGAATGTGGGTCCTGCTACTGCTGCCTCTTTGATCAAGCTCCTGCTCTTAGAAGAGAACTTGATATCATAATGTGGGAATTAAGCTCATAAGCTAAATTCCAATAAATACATTGTAGGCTACTAGGCGACTTGCTTGCTTCAGATAGTTTTAGGTGATTAATGCTATTTCTCTGCCTTTCATTCTTCCCACTGTGTGATTCATATTAAAAAAGGAATTTATCTCGTCTTTGACAGTCTGGCGGTACATTAGTAGGCAATTCCCGAATGCTATTCAGTGCCAGGCAGAGATGTTTGGTTTGATTCTCAAAGCATGTCGCTACATTAACATGAAAATTCCTGAAAGTGAGGTTCATTAAATTGCCACAGTGCTGCACAGTTATGGTTTCACAGCTTTCAGTTCTAGAGCAAGATAACCTGGCACACTGGGACCTCTGTTTTTCTGTATGCTTTCTATAGGTATGTTTGACATTTTTTCCCTAGCTGTGATAAGTTCTGAGAAGACTGATTCCCCAAAAAGAGAGTGAGGAAAATGTAGAAAGAGGAAAGACAACATCATTTAAGGAACATAGAGAAAACACAGTTTCAGCATTTGACATTCAAGTCTGTGTGAGCATACATAAAGTATTACAACTTGAAACAGATTGTGATAACTTCAAACTAGATACCTAAGGCTAAGCTTGCTTGTGTATCTTCAAAAAACTGTCAAAAATATGAGGGTTCTGTAAAGCTCTGACTACTACATATCTATGTAGTACAGACAGTTTGAAAAGCAAAAAAAAAGTTGTTGTGGTTATTAATGACATGGACATATTCCAGCTATTTAATAGTGAAAATAAGAATAGAATAATGAACTTTCACGTTATGAGAGGATTTCTTCTGATGTTAGGTGGAATGCTATTAGGGCTGGTGGAGTCCCACGAGCCATGACTCATCAGGAGCTCTGAGGCACATTTGATGTGACAGGTGGTTCTCTGAACCCTGACATGAGATTTACCTTGTGAAGCAATAGTAATATTTATTTTGAAGTCTTTCTAGGAAGAAAAGGCGCAGGAAAAGTGAGTGGCTGGGAGTCAATATATTTTTTTTCTTTTTACTTCTTGACAAAATAAGAGTTTATTGGTTATAGACACTGCTTATAAGCAAATGTTTATCAGTAGGAGAGTGTCCTAATCTGATACTCGCTCTGTCCCAGAGCCTCTGAATGGTAGATCAGAGAAGAACATGAAGGCATAGCAAATATCTTATGTCTACTAGTGAGACTTGCAGTCTCGCAGTAACAGTGCCTTTTCTTATGCAACGAGCAAAGGCAACAGTGAACTTAAGTGATTGTTCTTTTATAGTATTATTGCTATCTCGCCTTTGTTAAAACCTGTATTCCACGGCAAGGCAATCTTCTGCAGCATTGTGGTGGGTGGTTAAGGTTCTTGCACAACAGCACTGTAGCTATGGGAAATTCTATGATAACATCGTTAGAAGCAAAAGTTTAGGGTTTATAGGAATATTGTGAATTCTATGGATCTACTTGGGCTCCCTGTATAAGCTAAAAATGATACCCACTGGAAAAGATGTGATCCAGATCTTACTGCCTGGCACACAGACAACCCAACTTGTCTGTCATCTGAATTTCTGATTTGAATTTTCAAGTTTGCTGGTGGCTCTTGTCTGCATTGTTCAGGCACAGGATGAGAGGTCAGTGCTCTTACTCCGCCAGAAAACTGTGCCCCAGTTCCTTGTGCACTGAACTTAACGAGGAAATTTTAATGTGTTAGAAGTTAGGCTTACAATGCTGTCTGCACATACCACTACTGTCCTTTTGGACAGTCTGCCCCAGAAACCTGGTTAATTGAGCCTACAGACTAATTAAGTTTTTGGTCGCTTTTAGAATGAAGAGTGACTCACTCCTGTCAATTAAAATAGATAATTGGTGTGAAATATCGGCATCTTTGGCAGATATGCAAGTAGTCAAACGTATTGTAAATAAACTCTCAAATGAAAATAGTTACAGCTGGGCTAGCAATGAGAAATCTAAACAGAAGCATCCATTACTTCTGTTTACAGCTTTTGCATGCATGTTCCTAGTGTTTGACAAACCTTTTTGTAAGCACAGCATGCCAAAACTTCTGCTGATGGAAATCGTAGCAGGAGAGTCACGAAACTGTAGGAGAGTCCACAGGCTTGGGTGGGCTGCAGAAGCAGCTCTGATGTCCCATGTACAGCTGAAGTGGTACACCATGAGAGCACGACCGCATGATAAACTTACTGCTCCTCACTAGGAATTAACCATTTAAATGCTTGCAGCCAACAGTCTGTTACCGAGAGGAAGAGACTACTATCTTTCTTTTGCATATCATAAGACAAGTCCATGTATCAGCATTATTTACCAGAGACTTAGCAATAAATTTATGAGCTGGGATGGTTGCATGTGTGTGTGCAAATTAAATGACTTGTGTAATTTCTTAAAATACTACTGGGTAAAATTCCCCCATTAGTACTTCTTGTTTTTGAAATGTGTAATATTACAGTGATCTAAGAGTTGTTTGTTTTTGTCTGTTTCTAAAAGTGTTTGTACAGCGTAAGACACAGAAAAAATCCAACTCTCAGAAAGTTTTAGCTATCTTGACTTCCTGATATGGAAAAAATCATCCTATTCAATAAGATGTTCATCCTGTTTTAAAGAGGTTCTTTGCAGTGCCATCAAAGGACACAGTGCTAGAGGAGCATAAAGATGGGCACACTTTTTTTTTTTTCATTTGATAAAACTTAGTTCATCTTCCTAAGAAAAGTGAATATTATATAACACATGTAATGTTACTTCATTTGTATAATTTCATTCAAGGTCTTTGTGATGGAATTGTATTTTTTTTTTTTATTCAAATGTTTTTCCTGTATCTACACAAACAGTGTATGTTCTGCAGTTTTGTTAGCTGAAGTTGTGAGGTTAATTCTCAGCTAGCCAGCCTCACGCTCCTTTGAAACACTACAGGCAGAAAGAGCGCTGCAGGAAGTGGTATTTGTGATTCAGTGAACGGCACCTTGCCCACTGAGTCAGTGTTGAGCCAGTGTCCGAATGCGTTTCTAGAGTGTTGAATATAAAACTGAAGTCCTGACCACGTGTGGCCATTGAGAAACTCGTTAAACTATTGACGAGAACGGGGATATTAACCACAACATTCCAGATTCCAGACAGGGATAATTGTAACTTTTCCCCCACTTACTTCACTGGGAGAATTACTCTTCTTCCCTCTGAGTTTGTACCTTTTTCCCGTATTTAGCTTGTCACCATCCTCTAGAGGTGTTGGAAGGCGTCACAGCCTCAAGTAGCTCTTTAAGTCACGACAGAAGGATGAGTGCTGCAACTCAGCCACGCAGCGTGTCTTCCTGTGGGCACTGCTGGAAGTGCCAGCCTTTGCACCTGCAGTTTTGCACTCCCATGACTTATCCCACTTGGGGACTGTGTTTAGAGAGAAACCATCCCTGTAACCTGTCTGAGCTTTTCAGCTGGTTCAAGTTAGCAGCTGAAGGGATGCACTGAGGCATTTGCAGTACATTTCCTGTCAGGGCTCGTGACCCAGTAGAAGTGCACAGTGACTCAGAACAGCCTTTTTCTAAACGACATCTTTATTTATGGATGGGACTTGAACAAACCTCATCAAAGTTTACACTGAAGATGCTCCTTATGTGTGATCTGTCCTACTGGCTCTATCATGTTGCCATTTGTCCGGTACAGAATGTTCTCTACGCAATAGGTTTTGTCTCAACTTTACAATACAGGAAAAATACGTCCTCAGAACAGATGTCTGACGTCTTTCATCTAAATACTAATTTATGCAAATGTTTGTGGCAGCAAATTTTGGTACATGGACTTAGAAAATAATGCCAGAAGCTGCTGTGAAAGATCACGGCTTCAAATCCAAAATTGTCCAACAAGCAGTGCAAGTGCTGTGATCCTGCATGTAGCTGAGGATGTAGTGCTTAGAATTTTGAATCTTTCATGTTTAAGTGTTTACAGAAATCTTTATATCCTTTTCCTGGTTTTCATTTTTTGTAATTTTGAGATATCTACCTGCATTTGACTGAACTTCAGAGAAATTTTAGTAAGATACTTGGTAAAGCTTAGACCTTCTGGCATTATTGTTGCAATCGTGACTAGCTACAAATACACAGTTTGAATTTTGTAGCAGGAGGATTTAATTAACCACTGTAATCTGTATGTAATGCCTAACTGACTTCTGGAGTTATGGAACATATTATGTTATGTAGCTTATTTAGCAGATGGATGGAGGTGGAGTTTGTGAACATTTTAGTACCTCCATTAATGCTAAGAATATCTTTAGATGTTAGATGTATCATCTTAGCAAGATCTAGTCCATCAAGGAAGATGCCATAGCTTCCGTAGTAGAGAACGGGACATAAGCACGCAAATTTCAGTTCCCTGGGCACAACAGCACAGACTCTGAATACCTGCTGGAACTGGACTTGCAGGTTCAAGCCCCTTTCTTCTTAAAGGAGTAAATCATTCCATCAGAGTGAGGAATAGGATATTACTCAATATGAGGAACAATGGCAAGGTTTCACTCTGTAATGTTATCCTCGTGATCAAGAAGTTCTCTTGGTGTTGAAGAACATACTGATCATGTGCAGCACACCAGTTAATCCTGGTCTCTCACCTTCTTCCTTGATCTTTCCACCACCCTCAAAAACAAAGTTTTCCACTTGATCATGAAGAAAGTGAGGGAGCCTGGATGTTACCCCAGGGGAGAAAGCTAAAGGAAGGGCTGGGTCTCTTAGTCAAGCAAAAGGGAGGAGAAGGAAATGGTCAGTGAAAAATAAGGGTCTAAATACAGCGCTTTGGGCTAGAAGTATGTTGAAAGACTTCTAAAGAAATGAGGAAAGGGAATGATATAGGCAAAGCAATTTAATCGGATGCAAGTAGTCAGTTCTTAAAGTCTGTGGCCCTGTGTGAGACCAACTGCCAGCAACATAATACAGAGCACTGGTTCTCTCTGTGTATTGAACCAGAAATGCCATTCATCATGAAATTCCTCATAGCCCTTCTCCCTATAGTCCACCCACATAGCAGCCCGCCTGTGCTGAAGCTTACTGGCTGACCATAACTCAATTTTGATCAGAATCCTTACTGATGCCTTCATCTGTCATATCCTGGCTGTTGCAGCACCTTTCTTTATGGCTTTTCTCTCTCCCTCAGATATGATGATCTATGCTGTCTGCATTTTAAAATAATAATTAAAAAAAATAACAACAAAAGAAGTGGATTGGGTCATATCCAGTTACCATATTTGTATACATTGCATCTGTTGAACGAACAAATGAACAAAAAGGTAGTTAGCTGTTGGTTTTTGTACTGTGCAAGCAAGTCAACATATTTCATTTTAGTCCATCCTAAGTTAAGCAGTTTTTCATTCAAATTTTCAAAATTTGCTTGTTCTAAGTTGCTTTTAGGATATTTCTTCAACTAGCACATTTTCTGCCCGTAGTTCTGTGAGCAACTGTAGAAGCCATACAATCCATTTGTGAGCATTTTAGGGTACTGCTCTCAATTTTTAGTGCCGAAAGGACTCGGTACAGAAAGTTAACAATTTTTAAAAGCTGTTCAGTCAGAAATGCTGGCATTTTATACCCATATTGCCATAATGTGGAAGGCCACAGAGTGCATGTTGGGCTAGTTGGGAAGAGCTCCACAGATAGTGTAGTCCCTTAGGAAGCACTCTGGCTTCCTGTTAAATTCTGTTCTTAAAGACTGGCAAAAGAGAACTGGAGGAAAAAAAAGTGTTATTCTGAGTTGACTATAGCTTTCCTTGCCTTTGAGGAACTTGAGATACAATTACCATGCTGAAGCAGTTACTCATTTCAAGTTGTGCGGAAGAGTTAGTAGTTGAAGACCTAGTGGAAAGGTTTTACATTGCCAAATGAGTAGGCAGCTCAAATCCCTTCTAACTTTAGCTTCAGGAAGTCTTTTCACAGGGTATCAGATTTCTTTTTTACAGGGTATCAGTGAAAAATCAAACAAACAAAGGGCATTGTCCCTTCCTGTACTAAATCTGGTTCATGAATAGTATTTGTCCGTACTTCCTGCACATTGCCACTTCTGAGCCTCATAGGATGGTGAACAGGCAAAACCGTTGTATCTCTGATTAAGAATTGAAAGGGCGGGCTTATTTCACCCTTTCTTTGGAACTGCAGGTTGAAGATAAAGCAGCTAAAACTTTTTTTTTTTACCATTTGATAATTCAAACACATGTCAGCGCTTATTGCTTGTGAGCATTCACTGAGTTTTGCAAGGGGATGAGTAGGTGGGACTACTCCTTGATGTCTACCTACATTGCTCCTATACAACTCATTTGCTTCCAATGAACCTTTTTCATTTATGCAGCCTGATCGGGCATGCAAAAAGTAGATGTTTTTCACCTAACTGGAAAAGTTTTAGCTGCTGTACATGCAGCTCTGTGGGGTGAAAATTAAGGGACACAGAAAGTCAAATACTGAGGAGCAGCATTTATCTTACCCAAAGGTCTTTTTAGGTGTATTGGGGCAATTTCCCCATTTCCTTCAGATACATAAACAAGAACACCACACTTAGTGGCAGCAGGAAGTTTTTCTTTCACTTCTTGGGAGAGTACTTTTGTTCATTATTTCTTTCCTGTAATGAACAAAGCTCTGCTAGCAGACTTTTGCCCGGTGAGAAAATCCTGGTGAGATATGATTGTGAACTCTTTCTCTGAAATTGGCTAGTTGAGGTTGTTTGTAGGTGCAGGATAACATATTTTCACAGTTCTTTTTCTAGCCATGAGATTTTTTTCTGAGGTGCATATCCATAGCCACTGGATACAGATCTCTGTTATCCATAGTACTTGTCATCTAGCTAAAGATGTTTGTATAGGAGTGTTTTACCCGACTCTGCTTCACACATTTGCCTTAACTGTAAATGCAGGGGGGAATTCAATTTTGCAAGGTCACAAGTAGTCAGGGTGGAGAGTAGGAGGGAGACTTGCTGGGGAGGTCGTGAATGTGAATGAGAAGTGGGCATATGATGGCAGCTAGGAAAGAAAGAAAGTGTAGGGGCAAGCTCCCTATTGAGGTGTAAGTCACTTGGTTAGGATATTCCTGAAGAGTTCATTATGCTTTGATTGTCTGTGTTTTATGGATAACAAGTCAAATAATTTAGAAGGGAGGATATTAAAAGTTAGACAAATTCATTACCTCTAATGGAGCTTCACATATATTTATTTCCTTTTCATTGTCCTTGTTTCAAAACAAAATGTTAGCAATGAAAGTCCAATTTTGACTCTTTCTTCAGCTTGGCAGAACTGAGCTCCGTTTCCGACTTCCATTTTTGGATCCTTATGAACATCTGGATTCAAAACATGAGAACAAAGAGATGGTATTTTTGAACTTTTTTTCCAAATTGTGAGATTTTAGTTCACTCCAATTGTTTCTACTAGTAAAGTGAAATACTGTGCCCGTCAGTAAGTACATTTGCTTTCAAGAAAAAAACTACTCCTTTCACAGAAATAATTTCAGGAAGGCCTTCTAAGAAACACAGTGATTTCTTTGCAGCTGCTTATCTGGAAAAGTAGCAGCACGTTCCCAAAAGTATTATTTCGCCACACCTAGGAAAAATATAATGAGAAACGGGTCCACGGAGGTAGGCTAGGGCTCTTCTCTCCACTATTCTGCACTGGTAGGAGAGGAACTAAACCTATTGCCAGGATGATCTGTTAGAAAAAAGTGTTTTGTCTTTGAGTTCCACAGAGATTAACAAAATAACTCTCACCTGAAAGTAGGGTATGGCTGGGTATTGCCACGCAAGCATAAATAAATGAAGCTTATCTTTCCCTTATTCATTCAAGAAATTATCTGACATTCAAGGGTCATGGGTTGAAATGACATCATATTCTCACAGGGAAGAAATCCTGGCTTACTCCGGAAACTTGTGGAGAGAGGGTTTCCTGTAATGGGTTTGAAACTGCTCTGATAATGAGAACTTTTTTCCAAACTATAAAGCAAGGGTCTTTATTAGCTGGTGTTGCATTAAAAAGAAAGGTGCACAAGATATTTTATTATCCTATTATGGAAACTGTTTGTTTTAACTCTTTCAAATAAGCAAAAACTTGCAAAGGGATGCATTTCAGGGAAATGTAGCAGTATGAATCTATCAATAAAATACCCTGTGTGTTCTCACTGCTAGTCTGCAACATCTCAGAAATGACCAGTGCATCTTGCTGCGTGACGTTTCTCAGGCATTTAGTCACATCAGATTTGAACCCATTCTGTGTAAACATGGGGGGATGTTTAAATTTGTTTAGTTTTTAAAGATTTTTAAAGTATGATAAGAATACTCCAGTGAGTTGGGAAGAATTCCCCGTGGAGTTCAAAATCATCATTGGCTTATCTTGTAGTGCTACAGACAAGAAGTTTGAATGTAAACACAGCTGAAATTAAGCTATCTTTGTTTTGTTTTTTTTTTTGTTTTGTTTAAAAAAAAAAGAAAAGAATAAGGCTGGGCTAACTTCTTTTTTTTTTTAAGAAATAAAATAGAAAACAAAACAATTATAATTCTTTGAGTAGCTGAATAACTAAAGTGACAGTTCAAATGTAGGAAGGACGAGGTAGAAGACATCTTGTGTGAAAAATTTTAAGACAAGCAGGCTTTGGAGGAAAGATATGTAGCTCTCACGCACCATATTTGGTTCTTGCTAGATTTGGCTTATATTAGGAAACGTGGCTATTTAGGGCAGAACCTGAAAAGAGCTGACTAGCAGTAGATGTTAACTTCACAGGATGTTACTGATTTGTGCATCTTAATGTCTCCATGTAAACTAGATCTGAAATTTCCTGTTTGTGGTTATCCAGATGGATAGCACAGTCAGGGTAGGTATTGCTAATGTAGTTTTACGCTTGGTAACACAGCTACATCTAGTAGAACTGCAGTGGCGTGTAGTTTTCACTGGTAGACCTGGAGTCCCTTTTGGAAACGTGGAGCTAAAGCTGCCACAGCTAAAGATTCCTGGTTAAAGTTCCTTGGGATACATCTACGCATCTGCAGTTCCACTACTGGCTTGCCCTGTAGACTGGTTCAAAAGCATAGAACAGAGGTTTGGGTAGGGTTCACAGGTGTCCAAGTTATGACCATTTACAAGTGGTTTTTCTGTGGCCTGCACCACTATTTCAAATCTGTGGAGCTCGTCTGGATCTCTGAGCAGCACTACCCTGCTGTCCGGTGAAGTGCCCCACAGTGATGCACTAATCCAACATCCAGGCATAAAGGTAGCAGAATGAGTTAAGTGCTCACCTAAAGCACGTGTGTTGCCTTGTCCTACGTAACTTTTGTATCTCAGTCCTGAAATTAGTCAAGCTGTACCTGCCTCTGCCGTTCTGGGTGCTGAGGTGCATGTAAATACTGCTGGGGAGGTATGTCATAGCATTGCTTGTTGACTTTGTATTGCAGGAAGCTGTTCATTAAATCACTCACCTGGAAGCAGAAAAGCAGGGTTGTATGAGAAAAGTAGCTGACTGATGAAGGACTATGAATTAGTCATATTTACTATAGGATGTCATATTTACAATAAGACGTGCTCCTGAGATAGGTGTCTGTGGGTGCTGTTCTCTCTGAACTGTGTGAAAGGTGCTGATGACTTGTTCATTTCCTCCCACCTCCTGTCATATGGACAGTTGTCTTATGATACTCAACTGTTTTCCACAACTATCTCACTGTGGTCAGTCTTGTGAACAGTCTACAATATTTGCCCTCAAAGATACCCTTGCATTGTCAGAGGCATACCCAGCAAAGACCATTAACATGTTAACTCCCCTTTTATCAACCCTCCCATCTTTCCTATTTTTTCCTTGCCTGCTTCCCTCCTCTCCTCAGGTTTTGGTAATTGTGGCAATCACGTGGTTGTTTATATACTTTTCTGATCAGACAGGTGGGCAGCTGTGGATGTCATGTTGTGGCACTCCACAAGAATGGGGCAAAAAGGAAGGGTATCCTTTGCTTCTTTCCTGGCTGTATGTTAAGTGCTGCTGACTGGGGGTGTGAGCCGCCAATGTATCCACAGTAGAGACTGACTATAGGAGTGAGGGGATCAAAACTTGCAAGCCTAGAAGGTACCTTTCACCTTGCTTTGTAAGGCCAAATTATCCTCCTATACCAAATTATAGAACTGCAGTTTAAAAAAAAAAAAAAGTGTGAAAGTTTGGAGCAGTTAAGGTTTCCTGTGCATCTTCTTTTCTATCTGTCTGAGCATTTCTATCTGATGAAAATTCTGCAGGCAGACAGCGCAGTTCTGTAAAATAGGTATAGTGAGGATTCTTACTGCTGTTTTATAACTGCTGAAGTAGAGGTAGAGCTCAGAAATGACAGAAATGGCTCATCTTGCCAGCTGAAAGGGCTGAAAACTCGGGAACACCAAAGCTTTTGCCCCAGTAGTGTACTTCCTCTCAGTTAGAAACCAGTATGCACAGAAGGACTGAAGAAACTGTCACATTGTCCAGTCTTGAATTATTTAATAAAATCAACCAAAAATTGTGATTAAAAATATATAAACAGCTTACCTTTATAACTTCTAGGTATTTCAGAAACCACTCAACCAGTTATGGCTGCAAGTTCCTGTTTATTGTTTCCCATGGGCAAAAGACATAGCCCAGGGGTGTGTAATCTTGACAGCTAACAGTAATTTTGAAAACATACTGTGGCATTACCCTATATTGTGCTTGTTGCACTACATTTTAAAAGTAAGTAATGCAGCGTGTTATAGGAAGAGACCAGCATTTCATTTTTGTTACTAATGTATGAATGTTACTTAAATAATTTGAAGAATTTCTAGAAAAATGGTAAACACTTTCCAGTGTTATGGTGTAGCTCGGTATCTGACTGGTCATTGGATTGATCTGGTCATTACAAATAGTGAGTCAAAACTTGTCCCTCGCTACACCCTCACAGCCCCACTGACGTCACGTTTGTGACCTTCGAACAGTCACATTTATAGCTACAAGTGAGGCAGTAGGAAACGTAAAGATGGTGGCATTGTATCCCTTGCAGAATCATTAGCTGTACTACTAAGAGCTCTGATCATAAGAGTACAATTAGTGGGAGGAAGCAGCAGTAATAGTCACAGCTGCCAAATAGGTTTCTGTGGTGCTTTTGGTCAACAAGGGCTTCATCTATTTTTTTTTTCAGTAGTGAAGATGGCCAAGAATTATCAGTCCCTTGAGATTTACTGGAAAGAAGGACATCCTGGTTTCCAGTCAACCTACTAAAATTGCTTTTAAAGTAGCATTTTTTGTCATTCTTAAGGAAAAATTGAAGTGTTTAAATGCTTCCTAGCTAGCAGGTCAGCTGTTGTTTTGCCCTTCTAAGAACAAGACACAAAATGAAACCCATGGCCATAAAACTGGCGTACACAGTTGAAACTGGGGGAGAAACCAACCTGCTGCTTTTGCTGCTCCCAGGTGTATGTGAGGGATGGAAGGAAAGCCAATGGCAGGGACTGGTGTAGCTGAGGGGGTATCTTCCCTTTGCTGCCAGCTGTAGCTGTCATCTTACCCCGATTGTTCCTTTAGAGGCAACCTCAGGAGCACTCACATCTGATTATCTGCAGCTCTGGTCATGACTCATTTCCAGCTGTACCCAAGCAATCAGCTGCTCTAGGTACCTGCCTACACATCACCTATACCAAAACCGACCCTACTGAGGCATGTAAGAAAAGGTCACCAGGCAAAAACTTAAAAGTTCTCCTCAATAGTCTCAAAATAAGATTCTGTAGCACATGGTCTAGACTAAAAATGACAAACATATTACCATTTGTGTGGGATACCTGAAGTATGTTGCTTACGGCTTTAACGTTCCTCCATGATGTAGCTATCCTATATGTGTACTGAGTCAAACACCGGTATGACACCACTATGATTTAAAGAGCGGAGACAAGTGTGTGAGGCAGGCACCAGCTCAGGATGCTCTGGGCTGTCGCTCCCTTACAGTTCTCACTACCTTTGTTTGCAGCGCTGCCTGTATCCTGTATGTATGAGCAGTATGAATAAATGGTTTAGCTGCAGCAGGAGGCACCAAAAGATTCAGTGATACTGCTTATAGGTCAGTGGGAAAACAGGATGTAAGTCGCAAGTCTTCTGAGTTCCACTTGAATGCTCTCCTTACAGGCATTTTCAGTGAACTTACGAGAACACTGAAATGCCCAGAGGGTGGTACGTGTGACTATTTGTGATGTGTTTGGTTTAATTATTTCTGGTTTTAATGGCTGCATAGGGTTAAATCCCCTCAACTGTTAGTTTCTTTCAGAGAATATGAAGAAAAATAGCCTCCACTGTTACAGACTATAGAGTAGTTCTGGAAAAAAATATAAAGAACAATAAACCCCCTTGAAATTAAGACCTTTTCAGGTGGTCGTATTTCTCTGAATTCCGTATCAGCCTTTTCTTGGAAACTTTGGGCTTGTGATTTAATGTAAATGATAAATACTTGTGTTTTTGTTGTTGCATACTCCACGTTCTTTCACTGTGTTTGTCTTCATTTTGTAAATACAAGCTGCTACAGGAACACTTAATACTTATTAATTGGCAAAATATTTGTTTTTCATGAAGTTTAAAATAAAATGACTTGTTAGTCCAAAGTATACAGTGCTCCCCCAGCACTGGGGACATTGCATTCCCTCACGTGCCTGCTCTTGCTAATGGAGTTGAAGGAGTTCTGGGTCATTCATGGTAGATTAGTTTGTGCGTGGAGTATAATTTTTAAGATTAAATAAGGGACCTCAATATGTGTGGTCTGTACTTACAATAAAAAAGCCAGCATAACTCATGGGTCATGCTAAAAGGTGATTGAGCCCATGATGTGTATGGAATTACCTTGAGTATATTACAGGTGATGTGTTTTTTTTTTTTTAAATGTGGGCACTTCAGTTCATCCCTTTTAAAGTTTCTTGGTTCACACTCAAGTTTGATGAAAAATTGGACTTTAAGTATCTTAAGCTGACCACCAGAAAACATATCATATCAACTTTTCAGGTGATTTTTGAAAGCTGTTGCAATCTGTACATATTTTCTAGTTTTGGTCCTTCAAAAGGCCACAATAGAGTAGGATTTAGTTGTTTTAAGCATTTTAAAAACGCACGGAAAGTCACGCTTTCAAAAAATTCACAATTCAACTAATACAGCATTCTTTGATAGGAAGGCAAATGAGAAACTGAGGCATGGAAAATTCAGCTGGCTAGAGCAAGGTCATAAAACTGAAATCTGGAAAGAGAAATCTGTGGTAGTACCAGGAAGATTTCCCAAATCTTTTCCCAAGTCGTTGCCATGTGAATAGCTCAGCTGCAAAGTCAACTCCTGTGCATCTCTGCTCTGTTGAAATGAACATTGCTCATAGACACATCCACCCCGCTAATGGATTTCAGGAGACATATATTGGAATATTGACAAATTGAGATCTCTAATCTTAAAGATGACGTGTCTATCAGAAATAGTCTTTGCTATGGTATGACATGGTGTTCATTTCTGTTCAGCAGTTTGCATTTGATTGTCCAATGTATTAATTCAGTTTGTCCGTTTGAGATGTTGGAGTCAACGAGGAGATGTTTACTTTCCACTGATGCATGGCATTGGTTTTCTATCTGGAATGTTTACTGGCTGCCAAAGATATATTTATATACTAGTTGTTTGGAGAGCACAATACTTGAGAAATGAAGCTTTATGCTTTTTTAAAAAATATGTATAAGTGGCAGTAGCAGTCCCACCTGCTGCTTCCCAGATTCAGCAATATTACCTGCCATTATCTCCTAGCTCCTATGATTAATATCTCCACCAGATGAAAAGTTGGAGTGATGTTTGAAATCAGATCTGTTGGTACCGAAAACAGTTTCATGTGTGGAAGGCAAAGTTCAGCAGCTGGTAATGTAACTGCATTTATCTGGTTGCTCTGAAATGACGAACACAATCTGTAATTTTAACTGTTCGTAATAAGGACTGCCAAAGAATGCAGATGTTAGAGTAACTAAGGCACATTCTGGTTTATGATGGTAGATGTGAGTCAGCAGCAAAAAAAACAAACCAAACCAAAACAAAACTCTTCTAGGATTCCTGTTCCTGAGCTGGAAAGATGAATCTGGAAATGGGTAAAGAACTTTTTCCTGCACATGAATCCCTATCATTACACCTTTAAACCTTTACAGAGTTCATGTAGCAAGCAAGTCTCGCATGCCAAGTATCCAAAAAGATAGAAGAATTTCAACAATTCTGCCATCAGTCACTCATTTCTATTTTGTTATGTCTTGCAAGGGAGGGAGGAAAGGCCACGGACTTGCTGTTCTTTCTCTTGCCCTCACAGCGTAGGCTGTGACTGAAGCTAAATTCACTTGGCTGAAGACTGCTTTTTCAGGCCTTAAGGACATAGCTAGTTGGAGTGTTAATAGGGAATACGAAATGAACTCCAGGATGCTTTGCTTTCAGGGAGGAAAAAGGTAGTTCCCCAGACACCTAACAAGGACAATAGAAAGATAATTAGGAGATAGAAAGGATGTAGTTTTCCTGTGCTCTGCAAGCGTAAAGGCTCCTCACAGTCAGCAGGGAGTAAGAGGGGCACGTTGGAAGCAAGCAGATAGTGTCCTACTCGGACAAGGGAGGCTGCGATGGGGATGCTAGTGTGTGCTAGAAAGAGTAAAGAGGTATGTTTGGGGCCTCTTGGGAGGAAGAATAGTAGTTCAATTTTGATTTTTTTTTTTTTTTTTTTTAAAAAAAAAAAGCATCATTCTCGAGTCTGGATCAACATTCAGACATTTTGGACCATGGAAGTTGAGTGCTAAGTTTTATAATCTTTGATTTCCTCAGAATGAGGCTGAACAATTTGAAAGCTATTACTTTCTTCACTGATGGAAATAGTGCTTACTCCCCTTCCACAAAGAATCGCTTGGTTCTGGTACCACTCATTAAAACCCATTTCCCTTTTCTTTCAGTGTTCTGCTGTCCATTTTTCTATCTAAGAAATATTGTCTTTAATGTCGAAGAGTAATGTAGCTAAAATAAAATAGAATAGGAGTGGGTTTAAATTCCCATGCGGTTCTGTATTTTCTGGAGTAACCCCTGTTTAGTGAGGGGGGAGCAACAGCATGAATAGAAACAATGCATTGACACACATTGTATGCATTATCCTGCAATGAAGTGCTGAGCCCACTCATGTGGAGAATTGCATTCATCCCTAGGAAGATGAAAAGTAGATACTTCGTGTATCACTGTTCCCATTTCCAGAGCTTTTTTTTTTTTTTTTTTCTTCATTAAAAATCTGTAGAAATTCTGAATCAGACTTCCACTTCTCTGGAGACATTAATTTTAATGAGGAAGAGAAAAGAATAGGATATTGTTTGCTGTTTTGCTGATAAAGATACCTCTTCTTCCAACAGAGGTAAGGATATCCTTCCTACGATTACTATCTCTACCAGATGAAAAGCTGGACTAAATTTTTTTGAAGTAGGTTCACTTAATGCTCATAATTTTATTTTTTCCTTGTCCAGTATTTCAGATCCCACATATTTCAAACAGAAGACTGCTTAACATTTATGTAAATTATACAGCCAGAAGTTCAGAAGATAAAATTGTCACACTTCTTGCATTAACCTTTATGCTTATTTCATGTGAGCTCCTGAATGAGCTGGAATTCAGTGAGATTTATCATACAATTTTCTCACGTTCTTTAGAAAACTTCACTTCTGGCCTAGTTTATTATAGCAATCTTTACTTGGGATGCTTTGCAGATTAAGCACGATAGTTCTGTCAGCAAAATAAAATATATTAGTGTTCTTAACCTTCTTCATTCTAGCATAGTAGTACCTGCACAAGGACTTACGCTAGTATAGAAATGTCATTAAAAATTCCTACGTGCTGAGTATATTCCTAAGATATTTTAACACAGCCTGAAAATTTCATCTGAAATTTTGCAAAGTTAATATCTGTAAATCTTGCAGATATATTTCTGAGTTGCACACAATACTGATTCTCTTGCAGCTCACAGTGAAGAGTAGTGGACAAGTGCTCCTAAACTGGTGTATTTCATTAGCTTTTCTTCACTGAGAACAACACAGGATTTATGTATACTAAAACTCCTTGTTTTCTGAGAATCATAGGTGCTAATTAAACTTGCAACACTTATTTGACACCCCAGGAAGGTTCTTATTAATGCTTAAGCATCATGTATCCCTCTTGCTTGGAGCTCTGTGTTCAGCACATGCAACAAACCTGTCTCTTCTCTTTAACAATATTGAAAGCCTGTATGCTTCACTGTCCGTATAAGGAACTAATTTGTAAGATTATTTTGTTGCTGACATGCACAAATAGATTCTGACACTCAGTCACACAGCTACGTCATGTTTACCTACCCAAAAACTTTCAAGGGGCAGATTTTTTTTTCTTCAATACATGCATTAAAATCCTCATTTGAATTTATTATTTTCAGAATTATATGCAGAATTAATTTCTGAAGTTCAGTAATATGAATGGGAGGAAGAAGAAAAGTATTTAGAGCGTGTCCTTGCATGAATTTAATTTGATTTTTCATAGATGTTTAGATGTATAGTGAGGGTCTGCTGTGCAGTATCTTTTAGTACCAGTGTTTCTATTTATGTCAAGAGATATGTACATTGAATCTTAAAGTGCAACTAATTTACAAATAGGCTTCATGACATGCCATATCCAGATAAGAGAATTGGTTATAATACCATGTAAGTACAGCTTGGTAAGCAATCTTGCCCCATATTTGTGGGCCCAGTGATGATAAAAAATCATCAAGGTGCATAGAGGTGTGCCTCTTTTGGTAGTACTGGTGCCAGAGGAAGAACTAACTGGCAGTTTTCAGTCCAATTCTCAAAGAATTCAAAAAACAAAGTTTTACATGCATGAAATACTACATGAGTAAAATGTTAATTGATTTATTTGTACCAGCCTCAGGATCTGAAGAGTAAGGTTCTCCTTCATTGTACTTCTAAACATTTCAAATATACAGGAAACAGCACAGCTCTCCTGAAGCACGCTAGTATACCTCCTTAGAAGGATGTACCATAGTGCATCTTCTCAAGGGTCACCTTATCTCAACTTGAATCTACAAAAGAGGATAGTTCAGATGCTTGCAACAGTATTAGCTGTCCCTTATTAACCATGTGACTCATTCCTCAGATCTAACATAGGCAACACTGTTTGCATATTCAGTATTTTTGATGACAAGGAAGCTTTTTGATGACAAGGAACATTTTTAGGCATCTCTGTCCCTCTGCAAGTTTACTGATTGCCACAGCAGAGAAATAATTGCAATAGTGTGAGCGTGAAGACTGCCTAACCTCAGTCAGGTTTGCAATGTTTTTTTTCACACTGCTTCCTTTATTTACGCTATTGTAAATAAGTTTACGCAATTGTGACTTGACGCTAAGCCTAACTTGCTTTACATAACTGCGGGCTGCATTTCCAAAGTCGGATGTGGCTTAAGAAGCTTTTAAGACTGAGTATGACTATCAACCTTGTCGGGTCATCTTTATTCATTTCCTCTGCAAAGATACTGCGTACCATACGTTGTAGGTCTCCTTCTATTATTTGCAGTCCAGTAATGACTGTTAATTACTGCCAGCCAATTGTATGTTGTCTTTTCTTTGAATTTACATCATGGATTTTGTCTTATTTCCATACTCCTTTATGAACTTCAGGATTTTGTTCGTTTTTTTTGCATCTGGCCTGCCTTTTTAGTCACCCACTTCTATGGCATTGAAGTTTGGTTTATTTTGCAGCTGTGCTGTTTCAAAGAGCCATTGCATTGGTATGATAGGGTGGTATTTGATCCTGTATCCATGCTTTTTCAATTTCAGTTGATTCAAGTTCCTTTTAAAAGGAATTGGAGTGATTGCTTAAAAAACAAAGAAAAGAAAAAACACTGAAGCTTCAAAAACATTTGTCCCATGCCATTCCAAAGAATTACTTTGGCAAGGTTTGAAAAACCACTAGAGCCACACAGAATTCTCTGACAAATGAAATCAGTTAACTGGAATATAATTTACCATAGACAATAAGAGGGAAGAGATCATTACAAATAATTCAGGAGAATGGTTGATGTAAAGTCCAACAAGAGAATCTTGTGTCACCTTAGGTTTATTGGAATAGGCAAGTCTGTGACAGATTTGGTTTAGCCTAGTGGATCACAAGGTGTCAGAAAATAGGAAAGTTAGACAACTGCTGTGATTGCAAATTAATCTTCTATGTCTATCTTCTGTATTAATTTTGGAGAAAGACCTGTCTTGGACCCGCTCCCTCCCTGTAATATATATATGAAAAATGAGCTATCAGAAAGAGTGGTGCCTGAACAAAGGAGTAGCTCAGGAAGAAGTACAGCTGTTAGAAGGTGAGCAGCAGCTGAAACTTCAGAATGAACTTCAATGTGAAGTACGGGAATGTTAAAAACAACGTTGTTTCTCCAGTAAAATTGCTGCTGTTGAAGAGGATCAGAATTAGTAATTATTGCTCCTGTGCTGAAAAATATTCTAAGGTTAACACAGACTATTGTATACCAAAAAAACCCTTACCTCTATTCCCAAGAATTATTTGAAGCTGTAGCTAGAACTAGAAAGACTGAAGACTGAAAGATGGTTTTCTGAGAGGATCGAAGAATAGAGTTTTTGCAAGGGTAAATCTTGCTTAGCTGAGAATTCCTTGAACGTGTCAGTAGAATGAGGAATGAATATAAGCCAGATGACATAGTTTAATTTGTTAAAATTCTGATTTTAATATCCCAAGTAGGTTAAATAATCATGGGGTAAGAGCCAAAATATATTTGGAATCAAAGAAATTAATAGCATTAATTAAGGAAGTAATTCTCCCATAAATTATGAGTATATGGAGAAGGCTGTAAAGTTGTTTTCCTCACTGGTTTTAAAAGGTCATATTGATTATACAGCTCTTTCTCTTTTGTTTATTAAATACAGAGTGATAATTCGAAGCATCTTGTGTGGGATTCTAGTATTGCTTAATATAAATTTATGATTATAACAACTTGAATGCCAGAGAAAAATGTGTTGAAGAGGACAAATGGAATTGAAGAGTGATTTGACATTGCAAATACCTTAACACACAAAAGCACAGTTGCTTGCAAGATTATATTCAGATAATTCTCAGGTATTTGTGAAAATAATGTGATATGTTCATACAACCAATGACTACATTCAAAGAGATCAGAATTGACTCAAATATATGCAAACCAAAAAGCTGGCAGTGTGATCACTAGGCCAACAAGACCTACTTTCAGTGGAGTCCATGTTTAACTGAGCTGTAATAGACTTCTGTATGCAAAAGCATGGAATTTTCCTGGTAGACGTTACAATTAATACTATAAACCACCTAGTAAAGCTGTTTGTTCTCAGACACTAGTCACATACTGGTCGGAGATGTTTCAGGCTAAGACTGTTCAGAAAGGCTTTTGTTTTGACAGGGCTATTTGGGAGTGCACTCTGGAAAGTTTAAGGTATGCTCTTAAGTCTGAGACAAATCTGAATTTTACTACTTGGATTTCTGTAAGGGTAAAGCAACTTTTTCTTGCCTTATCAAATGAACTTGGGTTAAAGTTGATCTTAAGAGGCACAAAATGGCAAAAGACCTACTGTGCTGAAGCTGGCCAGCTTAGGAGCAGTGACCTGCCTTCAGCATATTTTATGCAAGTTAGCCAACAGAGTCTTCTGTTTCCTAAATTCTGTTCAGGTTTTGTCTGAGTTTGCCCAAGAGTAATTTAAAGGAGTTTCATAAAAGAAGAGAAAAACCTCAGAGCCTGGCTTTTCTCCAGGATATAATGCAGATGTGCAGTAGTTCACTCTGCAGTTTAAACAACTCTCCATGAGTCAATGTCCCCAGCATTGTTCTTGGCACCGTTTTCAGAACTGAGGTTGCTGGGCCCGTCCTGTGTAACCATCTCTGGTTTTCTGTGTTTTATTACTTTGGAGGCCTTGTTTAGAAAGCCATTCCCATTCAGCAATTAGTTTTGTAATATCCTTACATTTAAGAGCATAGCCTATGTTTGAAATTTCTTGTATATTCACAAACTTCAATTGAACTGAAGAGGCAAATAGGAAAGTTCATTCAGTGTGGTTATTTCAGATGCAGAAAGGCATGTAAAGATGTCATATTACCACACCAGTATTTCATGTCTTGCAACAATCTTCATCAAATTAAATGAAGGATAACTGTCTTTTCAGACAGATGTTTCTAGATGGTAGAAAATCTTCCTGTGCTGGTGGTCTCTGTTGCCAGGCCGTGTGCCCAAGAGTGCCCCAGCTGCAGCGTTCCAGCCCGTTTTCCCTGTCTGAATGTAAGTTCTGCATTCCTTGCAATGCCAGACCTGCGTGCAGCTCGGTGCTTAGCAGATGGTGTGAGTGTCTCTGCTTCCTTTTTTTCTGCAGTGTGCTCTTTGCAGAATTATAATTGGCACGAGGTTCAACCCCTTAATACCGAACCCTGAGTCTGGTTGAGATTTTTATGTACTTTGTTTCTTGTTTTGAATCCTCAGCCAGCAAGTAGATGCTCCAACAAGCATCTTCATAATACCAGTACTTCCAGCTCTGAAAATAGATATTCAATTTCAGATATGCTAGTGTGGACAATGTAGTTATTGAACCTAAATAGCTCTTACCTCACACAAGTCACTGAAGCTCTTCCAGCAATGACAGCATCCGTGTTTACTAAATGAGAGAAAGTGAGGAGTGGTGCTTTTCCTGGCTTTCAGACCCTTTTGAGATTACATGACTATTGGAAGTATCTTGCCAATAAAACCAAGCTGAAACATTGCTGTAGTATTTTTAGTTTAAAAAGTTGTGTTTAATAGGAGTAGCTGCTATGCATTCTAGCCAATACACTATTTAGCCCATTCCCTATTTTTTGATGTATTGGCAAGGAAAAGACTGTTTTGGGTATATTTTAACATATTTGTTTTAGTGACTTTTCTTTGGTCATTACTTTAACTTTGCAGTATTCCCAGGAGTGAGGCATGGGGAAATTAGATAAACCTGTGCAGTCACAGCGAATTAAAAGGATGAACTATTTCCTGGGTATCTGCAAGCAGCGTGCCTTGCAGAACCTATGGGCTGCATAATGGTTTACAGTGTTGGGCAAAGAATTAATTTCTGGAAGGAGTATAATTTCTTAGAAAGATTTGCAGTTAATGTGCCAAACACTTCTGCATTTCCATAAAAGGCATAACACGTTATTTTTGTTGTTGGACAGAAGGAGCTTGTGTCAAAGATTAAAGAGGAAGAGAATCATTTGCTTGAGGTTTTTTTTTTTTTTTTTTTTTTTGCCATGTTAGTATTCTTATGTTTCTGCATATCATAGCAGGAATTGACAACATTCACATCCGCATGGTCTTGTGAGAAGGAAGTTGTCTGAGAGGCAGAGGGTTGTATATCCTATTTCTAGATTTGTTTTCTTTTACAGTCTTCTTAAGCTGAGGGCTGATCCATCTAAAATACAATGCTCTGGTTTACTCTTTCTTCACTAAAATATAAAACAAATCATACTCAAAGGGACTTTTGATTCATTACTCTGTCCAAAAGCAAGGTCACATTGTTCTACCTGCTTTAAAAAATAATAATTAAAAAAAAAACTAGATGGAGAGCATGTGTGCTCCTCATCAATTTATTCTAATGATAACTTGTATGGGAAGTGCTGCAACTGAAATCCTTTACTGCTTGTCCTGTCTACCACAGGCATTCAAGCATTTTAGTTCTACACTCCTCATGTGCTCATACTGCTGTTGCATCTCCTCTCCTGCCTTTTCCTGTGACTGATGCAGTTTGTCTGATCTCAGCTTACAGAGTTTCCTGAACCTTTGAATGCTTTGGTCGGTCTCCTTCTGTCTCTCAACAGCCCATGTCCTTGGCACCTAAAACTGCACCCGGTATTTCAGCTGAAGCTTTTCCAGTGCTGAAGTAGATAGAGAGGAAGGATGATTTCATGCATTGTACAGGCCAAGCTCCAGTGCAATCACTTCAGTTCAATGCCTGCATTTTTCACAGCGGCATGATGTTGTTGACTCATCTTCAGCCAGTGAATGATTGTAGCCCTGAGATCTATTGCCATGGAACTGCTTCCTGGACAGCAGTACCCTACCCAACGCCATTTTCTCATTTAAGCTCATTGTCTTGAATTTGCCAAAAGATTTGCATTTTTTTTCCTGATTGTTGTTTAGTTTGCTAAAATTACCTTGAGTTCTAAACTAATCTTCACCAGTATTGCAGTCCTGCATGTTAAATAATGATAATTTCTACTCCGCTGTTAGCGTTGTTTTGTAAATGTGGAACAGTCCTGGGTCAAAGACAAACTAGTTTTAAACCACCACCAAATGCAAGTAGTTTTCTCTGGTTTGCACTGGAGAACATTTAGTGTGCCAGGATAAGAAATCTGCTCCTTCTCTATCATGCAGGCCAGCCTGCAGAGGCTGTCCTGCAACTGACTGAGAAAGAGTCCAAAGAGCTGCTTCCATGACCAGGTGGAATTCAGGTATGGCTCTGGGTTGTCACTGCTGACATGGCTGTCATAAATGTTGACTGAAGCCAGACACAGAGGATTCACATGTATTCTTTCGCGGGTTTACACCTACCACAAAAGAATAGGTGTCCTTTGCAGACAAAGGCAGCCTCACATTCCCATAAACCCTATAAAAATAGGAGACTATTTAGAGTTGCTGTCATAACTGTCCCATGGCTCAGTTAATGTTTGCTCACGTTAAGTTACCAGTCTTAAGTTAATGCTGGTGTATAAAAAAGGAGGAGGAAGCTGGGAATTTCCCCAAGAGTTTCGGGAATGGATATCAATTAGCTCAGTGCTTAGGGCTGTGTACATAGGGGGAAGAAGGGGAGTTGCTTAAACCAGAGAATTTAAAATCTCATGACCTGTGTTCTCTCCTGCTTCTTTCTAGCCTATCTGCCTCAGTTAAGCAAGTCATAATTCTGTGCTTATATTTTCCTGTATGACTGAAAAGATCTCAGAAATATGAAAATGAAAGGGAACTTGAGAGGTCATGTGATCTCCTCACTGAGGTAGGATTAGTTATAAGCAGATACAAACAGTTATAAATCCCTGAGACACATTCGTGTTCAAACTCTAGTAAATGGGGGTTAAAACCTCCCCAGCTAACTTCTTGGAGAGGTTCTTCCTTAATATAGCAGTGTTAGTACAGTTTCTGCATGTTATACTTCTTGTTTTCCTACCACTAAAGATGGTATTCCTTACTATCCTTTTTGTAACATCCTTTTGTATAGCAGAAGCCTTTTAACTTTGTATTTCTTCATGTTCCTTCATAGCTCTTTTCCAGACTGTATCATTCCAATTTCTTCAACCTTTCCTTTTCTAGTTGATTTATCATTCATATTGCCCTTCTCTGGACTCTCTCCAGTTTGCCTTACATGTTTATTTTGTTTCTTTGAAGCAATACCATACTCCTCTTCATCAGCACCCAGAAGCACTGGATTTTCACCTCCCTTCTCTAAGCGGCAACAAAACCAATAATTTGGCATAAGATGAGATTTACCTTTTCTGAAGCCATCACATTGATCCCTATTCAGTGTGCACATTACGCTCAAATGCTCCACTGCCCTTTTGCTAGTAAGCAATTATTCTTCGTTTTGAATTTGTGTGCTTTCATTCTCAAGGGTGGTAGTTTGTTCTTTGCCTTGAATTTCATCTTACCGCTTTGAACTTTTTTTCAACCTAATCAAAATCATTTTTAAATTTTGTCTGCTGCAGAGTGTTTGCAATTCCTCCCAGCTTTGCACTGTGACAGGTGTTATAACTGTAATGTCCACTATATTGTCCAAATTGTTAATGAAAGCATTGGCTAGTTCCAGGCCTGTAGAAACTGACTTTAAATGGGTTCTGCATTTGCCAGCAAAACACAGATGAGCGCGGTATGTATGCTTTTTCAGATGGACTACCCCATAGCGGTTCCAACTAAACTGTATTCCACTAGTTTCCCTATAACTATACCATCTGGGATTGTGCCAGAAACAAATGTCAATACCTCTCCTGCACCGAGGAGTGAATATGGCTTCATGTAATTTGGTCTTGACAAAGCTGTGTTAGCTCTTGTTAGCAGTCTTTAGGCTTACCTAGGAGCAGAAGGGAGTTCTGTGACGAACTCAAGTTAGATGTACTTAACAGATGCTACCCTAAAAACACAATATGTTAGCTGCAGCCCCTTGTTGTGCAGTGTATAATTAGGTGACAAAGGAGGTACTCTTAAGTACATAGCAGCCACATAGGACAAAACTGAAAATACAGGGAGGCTGAAAGAGCATTAGGGGAAAACCATCCCGTTTGCTTAGCCTGTTTCCATTCTTGTGAAATGTAGATTTTTCTAAGTCTTGTTGGAGAGGATGGTGGGGGATATAAGCAGTCTGACCTTCTTCAGACATTATTAAACAGCAGGGTGACCCCTTCATATTCCTCCTTCTCTGCTAGCATCATCTCTGTCTGGAGCTGTGGGGAGCTGTAGGTTGGCACAGAGTTGGATTAACCAGCTCTTTGGAGCCTGTAGGATCAGGGGGGGAAGCAGGCAGGTGTGTGGGGCTATGGGCAGGACTGGAGAAGGTCCCCTGTGGTACAGTACAGAGGGTGCAGGGGCAAGACATCTGAGGAGCAGCACAACAAAGTAAATGGTATTAACTTCTTCATTTTTTATTTTTGCTCTTGCAAAATTAAGCATCATCTTAAATTTGAGATTACTCTATAATCGTCAGTATGGTATGAATGCACTGTGTAATTAAACTGCATATATGGCTCAATAAATCAGAACTTTTCAGACCTGCCTGTAATTTAAGGAAACTGTCACGTCTTGGAAGTGAAGAATCTGTTTGACACAGTGGTCGAAACATTGAATTTATTCTAATTGGAAGAAAAGAACAACCCCAAACTGGAGTGTTTATAATTCATCATGATACTGTGTAACCATGGCAGTTTTAGGAATTTCTCCTCAAATTCTTGTTTATCACCTACTGAACGTGCTGCAGTATAAACGATTTGATTGTTTTTAGCAACTTGCCTACACAGCCATGCAAATCTAGAGGATAGTTGTCAAAACTCCTGAGCATAAATACCATGGAGTCAAGCTGCTAATGCTGCAACAGCTGGAGAAGCGCCCACACAGAGTTTTAAAATTCTTCTGTGTGGCTTGAATCAGACCTTGGCCAAGGTAACCCAGCCAGTGAAAGCAAGCTATCATAATAGCAACGCAGCTGTCAGATGTGATGTTAGGCCGTGAGTTGTGTTGTAGGTGGTAGTTGGACTTCTAAGTAGTTGCTTTATTATTTCACTGCTAGTAAATAGCTTTGGGCAAAGGTTTAGGGAACACGCCCTTTAAGGGACCATGTCTCCCATGTAGAAGTCTGTTACATTTACTACAAGAATGTACCAAATTTGCTTGACCTAAGTTTTGTCATCCAGGCACTACTTGTCATTAGTTCTGACATCAGTGTGTTACTGAGAAGAATCCGTGTTCTGCAGACATTGCATCAGACCTGTTGCATAGATGTGTTAATGATGCGTTGTCCCCTTAGTAACAGTGCACCAGGGGACGCACAGACAGAACCTGTTACTGGCCAATTCAGGTAAGTTCAGTGTAGCTCCAAAGGAGCATAGATATATAGGTCACATTTTAATTGTTTGGAGGGCTTTTTATTCCTTCTGCAAGTGAGTGTTACGGTGATGGGCCTGTCTTAGTGCTGGTTATTTGCAGTGGGAAGGAGACATGGTGGTCAAAACAGAAGAACCAGCATGGCAGAGCACTAGATGGAAAAGCTCTGAGGTATGTAGGGATGTAAGGAGAAGTGATCCTTCCTACAGTCTGTCAAAGTTGGCTCGCCAGGCACCCACACGTGTCTTTCAGAGACAATTTCCTGTTGTTAATAAGTGGAAGTGGTCTGTAAAGGAAGTGATGTGTCTGTCACAAGTTTGACTAGCAGAGTTTGAGGACAGCAGTCGGGACCGCAGCTGGCGGATCAGAACTGTTCTGTTAGTGGCAAAATTTGGTTTCTAATTCACTAGGTCACTCATAGATTGCCTTTTTTGTTGTTACATTCTGAACATGTCACGGTTCTTACTTGCATGAGAACATAAGGGGAAGGGGCTCCCTCATACACCATTTGAGGACATGCTCACTTTTCCTGAAGTAATGATGCAGATGCCTTTCTTTCTGGCCCTAGCTGAAGCCTGAAAGAAATCCCCTTTTCTCCTTCTGCTCCCAAACCCAGTTACAAGGCACTATACTCCTGGGAGAGGAGCCAGTGCAATTAAATCTGTCATTGTTGTGTCATACAAGCCACTCATTTCTCCTGAGGCTGAGCACACAGCATTTGAAGAATTCCCCAAATTATCTGCCCAGCAATGTTGCCCTCCCGCCCCCCATCCCAGCAGTGCAGACCTAGGGAACAATAAAAGGGAGGAAAAAAAAACATTTTAATTTCAGAAATTATGAAAGTTAGAATGAAGAAAGAAGGAGGAAAAAAAAAAGAAACCAAGAAGTTTGAGTTCATGCTGGCTCAAAGTCTGGTCGTGTTTAATAAAACCATGGAAACATTTGAGTTGATACATAGACAGCATGTCACGAAGTGGGCCCAAAGGAGTCTGTGTAGTAACTCAACCTCCTCTCCTGGCTGGATAGTCCTATGAGCTAACCGTGAGGGAGCAGCAAGCCACCCTCCGCTTTGTCAGTATTGCCAAATTTCACAATTTGATGGAAAGACTTGAGGTTGATATATTACTTCAAGGTTTCTTGGTGTATTGGCCCAGAGAAATACGTTATATTTTTCTTACATTGCTGATTATTGGAAGAAGGCTTGAAGCATGGGTTCAGATAAGAAATCACAGGACTCACAAAATACGTTGTTTTTAAAATGTCATTGAGCAAAGCCTATTTTTTTAAAGCATTTGAGGTGAGAATTCTGTTCCCTATGGTCATTGGGGGAGGCTCCTGATTGATGCAGCATGTGATGCATTGCAGCAGGGTGATGCCATGTCATGATAAAGTAATCATGCAAACTCTTGCCAACTGAAAATTGCAAACCTGAGCTGGTGACCTGGCTTCCTCTCTTGGGCATTGGTCAGTAGAGGCAGAGAATGAGTTGACAGGGATGAATCTGCTTTTCCATGAAATTTGATTAATTTTGTGTAAACCAAAATTCAAATTCAACCCCCCCAACATTCCCATAAACATGTTTCCTGAAGTCCTGGTCTCTGCAGCAATGTTTCTGAAAAGCAAGCATCCAGCAAAGCGCTTAAATCAACAGACACCACAATGAGTCACCAGTATGATTCACTGACCTAGTTGTAGTGCACGGGATTGTAAAAACAGGGCCAGATTTTCCTCTGCCAGTATTGCAGGGAGAGGGTATGTTCTGACCATCAGCTTCACTACACCAAAACGAGGGACGTGGCGCTGGATGGCGGGTAGAGGTGGGAACAGACAGCCTGGCCTTGGAAGTTGCCCCACAGGCCGAAGTTAAATGAGATGCCATGTGAACGTAAAAGCAGAGACTGCTGCCAGCAGCAGCAGAATCTTTACAGTCCTGACTATACTGGCCAGTGCTGTATCGCTACTGACAGTAGCCACTGTTATCTGTACATTTTCTGAGGTATGGACAGTTAGAGACCCAGCCAGATGGGGCTGTCAGGCAGGTTGTACTGTTGCAGGTCAACTAGCTATACAGTGAGGGAGGGAGCATCCTAGGCCAGCTGTTTAAATGGCAGACTTATCCAAGAAACCCTCATCTAGCTCAGTTTCCCCTTTACCTGTCAGTTTCCTCTTTTAAATATTTCTAAAATGATGCAAGAATATTTTTCAGTTGCAGAAGTATGTTTGGACTCAGCATGAGTTTTATGTAAACTAAGAGGTTGGTCTGAAGTGTTGGTTACATCTATTTACTCATATCCAAGCTCACATCCCACTAGGAACTGGATAAATTGTGTTTCACAGATACTATGGAAAGACTACAGTGTTCTCAACATTGCTTGCTTTTTTTTTTTTTCCCATTTTCATGGAGCTCTGTGAAAATGTATAGTGAAAATGTGTGCATTGAACAGGCAGTGTACCAGAAGCTGGACAGCACTTTTGTATGAGAGAGTGAAAAGAGATGAGGCCGTCCACTAGAAAGAAGAAACTTGTAGAAAAGAAGGAGCTTAGCTGCAAAAACAGCTGGAGGGTGAATGTTATGGTGTGGTGCCCATTCACACACCAGCTGCTCAGAGCTTGACCACCAAATTGCCAGACAGTGAACTCAGTGAATCACACAGATTGGAGCAACCAGATGTCATAATAATTGATTCCAACTGTACAATAATTGAAAACAGGATAGAGGCAGCAATTTCTTGTTGACAACATTAATATGACATCTTTAATTGGAAAATCCTCAGGTTATATAGTTCTGGGTAATACAAAATGATTAAGTTCTGCTAAAGAAAAGAACAAAATTCTAGCTTCTGAGAAGGTTTAGCTATGAGATGTGACTGTGGTTTTTGCTTATATCAGGACTAGCTCAGCATCTGTAATTCTAAAATATCTCTTTGAAAACGTGTCCACGTGTAAGGCAGGACATAGGCACATCTGTACATTATGGAGCAATAATTTCAAATCCTCTTTAATAAAATATTTTGAAATAATTTAAAGAAATACTAAGAACTTTACCATGGGAATGCTCTGCTCCTTTTCAGTTCTAATTTTATTGCTTAATGTAGTCACACTTGAGGTAAATGATTCTTAGGCTTTTTTTTTTTTCTTATTTAAAGGTGAGATTTTGACATGCACATTGGGGATTTAAATATCCAAATTGCATTCACATGCCTTAGGGCAGAGCACATAGTTCCTGTAAAAAATTATTGCCTCTATTAATATCTCCTATGTTCATGAGATCCAAAACGTAGCTTATCATTTGTGTATTCCTATTCTATTTCTCATTTTATCTGGAGGATGTTAAAAATGAGGAAGCCAAAGTTTGTACTTGTTGATATACATAAGTGTATGAAGGGTGCTGAATCTTACGTGTTATTAGGATGGGAACCTTTTCATAAAGTAATAAGAAAGGTAAAGTAATACTAAAGTAATAAGATAAGAGATAATTAGATAAATTTTTAATATTGTTAATTGTAGGAATTGTAGGTAGGTTAAGAAGTTGTTTGATAAAGACTTAACGTGTAATTATTATTTATAATCCCAATCTTTTACCCTGTCTAGCAACTTAAATAGAATGTTTTGCAGTTCTTATGTTAGCCAAAAGAAAGTGAGGAATGAAACAAAGAATTAAGGCATTAGTTTGTTTTGCGGATATGGTTAATTGTGTTTTTTTTTCCTAGTACGATTGATACTTGGTACCTTGGGGTGTGGGGGGGAACAAACCCTCTAGTACTTAAGATCTTTCATGCAATAACAAGCACATCTTCTACAGTTCAGCACTTGTAAGCAACGCCAGAATAGCAAACCTGTGCAAACAACTCAGATCTCTTCTGAGAAACTTTGAAGTAAAAGCCATTCTGTGCAGAACTCAGCACTTTGTGACCGTTCAGACAATGGCAAACCACTGTTCACAGCTCAGCACTTGCCTGCTGTTCTGCAATAATAAGCCACCGTAACTGTATGACAGAAGAAAAACACTTAGACAAAGATTTAATTTCCAAGTTCACAAGGGGTGAGTAGAAACAGATTTTCTCATTTAGAAATAAATTTTCTTATATACAGAATAATGTGCAAAAGGTTGTATCTAGACTTTTGGTATGCTACAGTACCTTTTAGTATGGGAAATGTGATTTTTATTTTTTGAATTTCCTTGCCAGAATCCTGAGGCCACATGAAACAAGGAAGAGTGAGGCAGGCTAGGATAACTGACAAGCAATGATTAAGGATTTGCTCCTTTTTACGACAAGTTTGGGGATATAATTCTACTGTTCACTCAAATGCTTTCAGGCTGCCTTTCTGGCCTTCAGCTGGCTGGGGTAGCTGTACGCTGCAGGAAACCATTTCAACTTGTGCTGCTTGTCTAGTAGTGTGACAGGGACAGCTGGACTGACTGTTCAGGTCTTCACTGTGCTCCTTCCCTGTCCTTTTCCTGCTCTGAAACATGACTCTCCTTTTCCCATATTCTCTCTCCCCATTTCTGACTCATTCGCTGTTTCTTTTTATATACAGAAAGAAATTATTCCAGTGCAGGAGAGGTCAGAGCCGCTTCTGCAACTTTGCGCTGCTCACGTCCTCTCGCACAAAGGGAATATCTAGATCTCTGTCATTCACATAGCACTGTGCAGACTTGGGGGACCAAAGTATCCAGCTCACAGCAGATTGTTTTCCTACAATATTTTGCTCGTCTGTATGTCTCATCTCCTCCTGGTGGCACCGAGGGAAGGGAGGCTGTGTCTGAAGAGAGAGCAGGCCAGCTGGATTGGCATCTGTCATGTGGCAACAAAAATAGAAAATTACCATTATGATTTCAAGCCACAAAACTATTATATAACCCCGAGTTATACAGAGTTCAAGTGTTTTTCCTCATGCTCATAAAAGTGACCTTTAATGACTGTTTTCTGGTCCAAAATATACCAAACTTTTGGAAAAGGAAAGTCCAGTTACGCACTGGATGTTCTCAGCTCTGACATAGAGCTGGGAATCCAGCTAAGAACTGGATTCATGATGAACCATCGTAGCTGAACACGTCTTACAAATTGAAGTTAGCCTATGGAGTATTTGTCAGGGGGTTAACCAGAAACGTGCTGGAAATTCATCTGGAATACAAGCAGTCTTTGTTCAGCAAACTGCTGGCATCATCCTCCAGGCAAATTTTTCCTTTGGTTGGATTAGCTAACCAAATAAACTATGCAGAGTGCTCTCTTCTGGGCTTGCAAATCTGGATGAAATTTATTTCCTTTACAGGTGCATTGTACATATGAGTATGTCAAGGCAAGATCAAAGTGTGTCTTTGGGTCTGTTTTGCTTCGGTAAAGCTCAGGATCTTTGAAATGGAGGGGAACTCTGATTGTGAGTTACCAGGAGGACTTCTGGTGGTCATCACCAAGTGGTTTCAGAAACACTTCAGATACCACTGAAGTCCTGTTCATATTTTCACGCCTGTGAACAAGCAAACACAAGGCAGAAAAAGAAAGCAATACATGGATTTCCAAGTTCAGCTTGGTTTGTCTTAGCTTGACATAGACCCACTTAGCAGAAACATTCTATAAAGTATGTATGGATTATTTCAAAGTTAGGTGATCTCTGTGTGTAAAAAAAAAAAAAAAAAAAAAAAAAAGTTGAGAAACGCTGCTCAGTGTGTTAATTCGCCTGGTAATAGTTTTACCAGGACAAATAGCATCTATTACTGTAGCTAACAAAAACATCGCAGGTCTGCAGCTGCTTTGACTCCCTCTCAAGGTAGCAGAACCATTGATAGAGGTATTTCTTATACTGCCATCAAGCTAGGGAGATGACAGGTGAGGTTATTATTGCTGTTTCTTGTGCCAGCAAAAAAGTTCTCTGTAGTCGTGGCTGTGGCTGCTGCTGGAAATGAAGGAATCAGTTGAAAAAAGTTGAACTCTTTGTAACCGTGTGCTCTGTATCTTGTCCTGCCACTTTGGTCCCTCCATAAAGGTCCTGTGATGTATGCCATCTTAGTCAATCGGACCAGGGATGAGTCTGACCTGAAAACTCTAGGCTTTGATGTGAATAGAGGTTTTCTTCATCCTCTTGATAACACGTACTAATGTCCCATCATACACAGCATAGCTAATTCTCTTTGTGATGTGGCATATGCAGGAAGTGCTGAAGTATGCTAGTAGATGGGGAGACAAAACTGAAGTCAGGGACTCAGAGTATTTTAATTCCAGACACCTGATGGAGGATGCTAAGCATCCTTAATGTGTTGTTAACATATCTTAATATGTTGTTCGCTCTAGTTTATTCTTGGACATCAGCTTCGTCCAAAGGTATTCTGTGGAGCCTTCATGTACATGGCCCTTTAAGTCCAATATGCAAACATTTGGCAAATGGTTAGTACCAGTTTTTCTTGCTTGACCAAAATCCATATTCTCCTTTGACCCAATTTACTGTGTTAAGTTTACAATGATTACTACTCTGTTGTAGAGACCTCATCAGTGATGTACCAACTGTAGACTTCTTTTCTGAAAGTATCCTGTGTACTTTTTTTTTTTATCACAGTGCTTTACAGAATTATTAATTCAAGTTTCCCATGTTACAGGTGTAGAAATTGGCAGGAGCAGTGGCACTTCTCAAGGTTGCAGAAGAATTTGGTAGTAGAGCCAGAATGAACCCCTAGTGCTCTGGATGTCAGATCTTGCATTTTAGTCAAGAATCCAGGACAGCGTCTCAGATTACGAGGGGCAAAGGGCCAGTCTTCCCAGTAGCTGCTCTCACAAGAACATGCTCCTGTACTGAATTCTCCTGGAGTCTGAAAGAAAATGGAGTGCCTGAGTTTCAGGCACTTTGAGAATTGTAACCCAGAAGCCTGTTCTTCATGACAGAGCTGTTTTCTTGCAGCTGGGTGAAATAACACAAAATTACAGAAACCCATCCGTTGTCTGTTGGTAGGAGAAACCATAGACGGGCTGAATTTTGCAGCTAATCTGTGGCTTTCTGGACTCGTTCTAATTTTTGCTGGAGTGTGAGACGTGATATGTTACAGATGGGACACACTTTTTTGTAGTTTGAAAAAAAAAAAAAAAAGAGTATAAAAGTGGACCTGAAAGGTTTCTTGTTATTGACAAATGAGGCAGTGAAAAGCAGCAGCAACAACGAGAGAAACAGAAGTGGGTGCTAATCAGCCTGCGTAGGCTGTCTTGGTAAGTCTTATGAGCTAGGAAATAATCTGGGACCTTCTCACTCCGCACTGTGCAGGTGATTCTGTGGTCACCACAGGCCTGCCTGCTCCTGCTTTTGGACTTTGGCAACACCCAGTTGCTGTTCACGGGCTTGAATGATGCTCTGACTTGCCTGGGCCTATGTCTTGTTCTGCAACATGTACGTTGTAAGTAAACAGCTCATTGCCCCAGCTTACTTCCCTGCAGTTCCCTTTCCCGTTGCCATTGGTGGCTCAGAGTGGCAGAACTGAAGTCGATGAGACTGTCTAAGGAAGGAACTGGTCATGTCTGCCTTTCCTGTTGAGCTTTTTCCCTTTTACAGTTATGGAAGACCTATTAACACATTAGAGAAAGCTGGGGAGTAGATTGGTCTTACAGAGCAGTTGCGCACACTGTAATTGAGATGTTTCCCAACAGCCCTGTCAGGCAGCCAGAGTGATTGTGAAAACATGTCTCGGTCTTATAGGGGGATTTTTGCCTGTTTGAACATCACACGTCAGTCGCCATTAGGGTAGACAGGGAAAGGAGATGCTAAAGCTTTCAGAAACAGTTTTGAAAGTTATGAGCAAAACAGGAAAGGACATAATAAAATGAGCACATATTAATGCAGATGTGCCCCACGTCCAGGTGAGAGGAGTTAATGATTAGATAATCTGTGCGAGCTTTGAGGAAGGACTCCTCAAAGACTCTGTGTGCACTGAAGAGGCTTGTGAATCTGGAGACATCCCCAGAACTTGAGCGAAGGAGGGTGCATCTTCATCTTCTCTTGGGACTGGAGGGACTGAGAGCTCTTTGGAAAGAGAGAAAGTGGGCTTCGATGAAAGCAGAGCTCACTGACACATACCTGAAACGAGACAGTGGTTTGCAAAAAAGCTATTCAATCTGGCTTTTGCAGAGCTCAGTTTGGATACAGATGCACCAGTCAGCTTCCTGTGGACTATATGGAGATAGGTTGCAGGAGGTACTGATCTATCAAGGAGGGAAATGGTCTTATCCTTGATCTTGGCCCACAGATACTTCACTACATTTCTCCAGTCTACTGCACCCCATGTACCCTGCCTTTCATGAACCCCACCTCCTTCTCAATCACATAAACAGGTAGAGTATAGCGGAAGGGAGAAAGATAGATGAGATGGGATCCACATCCAGGAGAGAGGAAGTCCACCTTCCTGTACTTCTGTGTGATGTCTTAATGTTTTACACCTGTTCTTCATGGTTTTGTTTCTTACTGAATGCTAGCTGTTCCCCAGATGCAGCTGCCCTTATACAGACTTTGCATAGATTCCCACATTGCTCAATCTATTTGACCAAACTGATCTTTGATCCTGGCAACATCCAAACTGTAGTGTCGTGGAAGCCAGCACTTCCAAGGTAAGTTACTCGCTGTTGTTACCTGTACCTCTATGAAAAGAACTGGGATTAAAGGGATGTGGGGAGAGAAAACAATGGTAACATAATGGAAACTAGGCAGAAATCCCACTTCTCTCCTAGTATGTTGTTGCAGTCTGTTGGGATTGCAGCTCTTCTTCCAGCTCTGGCTGTCTGTGGAAGGGACCCTAGCAATGTAAAGTTAATTCTGCCTTTTAGGCTGTATGTCCTGTGTCCTGAGATATAACTAAAGAAATGGCCTTATAATCCACTTCCTCTTTGCTGTGTAGAGTATTGCAGCTCTGTGTAGAAACATCTATTCCTTTTTTTCTGATCATTGGAGTGTTATTGGCTCTTCGGTTGAAAAAAGCACAAACAAGCAGTTATGTTAAGGTAGGTGTGGCTGTCCCATCTAATACACAGGCATTAGATATGTATTATCCCACTTCTTTCTGGTGCATGAGACAGTAGAAGCTGTCTGGTTTGACTCATGGGTTTGACAGGGGATTTAGTAAGTTTACCTGAGGACATTCTGAAACATCATGAGAAGTGCTGTAGCTAAATATAAGGCAAGTTAGTCAGTGCCACCATGGGAAACAGAACTAATGGGTGGTGTGGTACAGAGATAGCAGAACCTGCCGAGACGAGGCAGACAGACTCTCCCACTGACTTCTTGCAAGGTGTCAAGGCAGTCAGGGTCACCCACAGTTGTAGAGCTGTGGCTGGAACTAATATCCAGCTTCTGTAGAAGGCTGGGGAGGTGAGGAGGGATGATAAGAAGATGCAAGAAATAAAATGGCAAGGAAGACAGACAATTGAAAACCCAAGTGTTTCAAGAGATTCCAGAGTACTTAGGACTTTCCATCATGAATCTGGAACAATTGTAACTTGAACTCAACACACATCAAAATAGCCAGAAAATAGGATTCTGCTGGTCTCCTTTTGGACTGCATATTGATTTGAAAAGCTAGCCCATAGCAACAATGCTGTAATACACATGGGGCCAAATGCTTTGTGACTGTACAACTGTAGCTCACCAGAGCTTGAGGAGGAAGGATGCTGGGTCTTCTCCAGGAAGAGAGGGGTGGTCCCCTGCAAGGGATATTGGTTTAATGCTGGAGAGAATTAACCAGCCAAAATATTGTAGTCACAGGCACAGGAGGTCTCACCTGATTTTAACCTGCCTCAGGTCTGGCCCCCAGTTATGGATGTAGAGGAACTGTGTTTTGGATCGTGACTCTACCTGCAGATAACCCTCTCTCATTGAAAAGTTCAGGAATTTAACTAGTCCAGCTACCTCTGAAAATCTTGCTGTGCATATGTACCTTTTTAATACACTGACCTTTAATCTCTCTTCAACTTGATTCTCATCTATCAAATTGAGCTGTTGGTGGTTTCTTTTGCATACTACTTTATTTTTTTTTTCCTTATTCAGAATGTGAACTCTTTGGGATTTACATACTCCTGGCTAGTGCACAGCACTTCATCTTCTCATTAATGCTTCCAAAGCTTAAGGGAAGAAACAGAAATATGCAGCAACAGAAGCATGTGTATGGATATGATACCCAGTCATCAGTGAAGTCTCACATAGCAAGGCTTGCTCTGTTAATGACCCCAGAAAAGTCACGACCATCATGGCTTGCAGGTGGGACTGTCACCACAAGTGACTAAAAATTAGTTTGTGCTTGATGTTTCTAGTGCCTGATCACTGAGCTGCATAAATGAGTCACAAAAAGCACCTTCCATAGTGGAAGGCAAAGCGTACTAATCTCCTAAATCTGAAAAGACTTGGGTTTTGATCATCTTTCAGCCCAGACTTGAACGAGGGGAGATATCTCGAGCTAGAAATGAAAAATCAACCAAGTATCTGAGTATCACGTAGCATCTGTTTTCAGTGAGCTACCAGAGGGTGGGGAGGCTCCCATATTAGCATTTGCATGAAAGTTACAATATTCAAAGGCAGCACCCACAGAATGTCCATCTCCCTGTAGAAACTGGTTTTGCTGCTACAAGCACATTCATGTTCAGATAATTATCTGCTTAACAGTTCTTGATTCCTTGTAGTTATGAGGATATGCCATATCTGTTTTGAAGGTGGATGGCAGAGAATTTGAAGGCTGTATTTGCATACATGTAGTTAAAAACAATATAACACATTTATTTTTAACTGGAACACCAATAGATTTTACATACATTGTCTTGCACCAGAATCACTCTACCCACTCATTCTGGTGTTAGAAGAAGCAATATTACAGTCATAGAAATAAAATGTAATCCTTCTGTATAACAAATATGTATTTCAGAATAGTTGTTGCTCGGGACTAGCCATTATCTTTGGCCCTTTCTTTTGGACCTCTCCAGATCTAGTTATTTCTATGCCACATTTGAATGAATTTGCCAGTCACCTCTTCCTTCTGGGTACAACCACGTTTCAAGGGGGTCTTCAGCCTATAATTCCAGCCGCCGTTGTTCTTCCAGCTTCACCCTGCCTGACCACTTCCAAACAAGTTGTTTGGAAGGGAGCTGTGATTTTTTTTTTTTTTGATGATACTAAACCCAGAAAAATAAATAAAACTTATGCATCTAGAGGACAGGAGTCATAGAAGAATGAAAAAACAATAAAAGGCCAGTGTGCAGATTATTCTTAGTGCTTGGCATCTTCCTTTGTACTGAAGGAGGCCCAAGCATCCCTACTCATGGGGAAGCAAAATTCCAGTTCTTGCCTCTCCTGTTCTGTTCTGCAGGACAGATCTTCGAAAAGTTCTGTTAACAACTGCATATCCTGTAGCACTGTCCCAATGGAGATGGGCTTGCTCAGAGGCCTTTGACACCTGTTGTGCTATCAGTTATCTGAAATACTTTCCTTTTTTCATATGGGTATATGAAACTACCATCATTAGATTTAACTCAACACTTTGCAAGCAATGCAGTAACCATCAAGCAGCTAAGAGAGTCAGATAATGATCACTGATATCACCCATGTCCTTCTTCACAGGAAAGCTGCAGCAAAGCTTATTATCTCTTGCATTACTTTAAAGATTTTGCCTGGAGGCCAGTGCTGAAATCAAGCTTCCCATCTGCTAGGGAATTTACGCATACTTGCTAAGTCACCATCCCTGCCCTGAAGGCTTTTTGTTCTAAAAAGTCTTAATTTCATAGACAGGTGAGGCATAAACCCAATCCAGAGTTAGATTTTGCAGTGGGTTGACACTGGCCTGCCTGATGTCTTGCAGGGCATTTGAAAGAGAAACAGAAATGTTTTCTGGGAATGCCATGAGTCTCAGACGTGCCTTTCTTACCCAACCTCGTTTATAGGCCACAAGGACAAGGAGTCATGAGCGACTTAAGTTTTTAAGTCATCCTAGTCAGTGGTGGCAGCTATGGTTATGGAAAAAAAAAATTGCAAATACAATGGATATGCAAAATCCAACCCAAAAAAATGGATGTTGTATCTCATTTCAGTTCCTGTAAGAATGAATATTCTACTAAACATCATGTTTTCAACTGCGATTAGATTGGGTTTTGCTCCTTCTTTTCTTTTTTTCTTTTCTCTTTTCTTTTCTTTTTTTCTTTTCTCTGCTCTTTTCTCTTCTGTTGAGGGGAAAATCTCACATGGAAAATCATACAGTTTATTTCATCTGTGTGAGAAAAGGCAGGATGTTTTTCTGGTTAATTCATCATGTGTGAAAAATAAGATGTTGCCAAAACCTACATTGGACATACTTCCTTAAGAAAAGCAGGTTAAGTTACATTAGACCTCAAGGGGTTTTAGTCACTGTAGAAAAGTCAGTCTGTAGTTTCTCCTATACCAGCAGGTTGTAATGCCCATACTTGCCCAGAATATCGCTTCTCTGTTATACTGCATTGTGAGTTTTACTTAATATGCTAGTATCTGATCACAAAATGTTTTTCTTTTTTCTGTTTTTTAGCTATGTGGAGATTTTGGGAAAACCCATATAAAATCCTTTCAGACAATATTTCATCTCTCTGTCTGTATATATCAAAACTTGAGCTAGAATTCCTTAAATCTTCTAAAATACCTGTACACAAAGAGAACAGATAGTGATGAACTGGCAAATTGCAGATAACTTCTCAAGTAGTTCTTGTATCTTTACATTGCTGGGACATGAAACACGAAGCGGTACTTAAAACAAAAAGCTGGCCATTTTGAAGGTGACCTGTGTTTGCCACTCAAGTTGTTTAAAATTCTTACCAGTTCTCTTGATGACTCTTTTACAGAAAAGAGCTCCTGTCTTGCAGACAATGCATACGGTGTACTCAGTAAATGTACTTGCTGCTTAGAAGAACTGTGCTTGCCTCTGCAGACACCTGTATGAGTCATCCCATGGGTTTAGTGCATGTTTTCATGAAGCGCCTGCATAACAAAAAGTTGGTAGAACCTTTAATTCCTGTATGTATTTTTAAATTTCTGTAGGATTTTCTAGGGTGAAAATGGCTCTGTAAAGACAGAAATACAAAGAAGTCATCAGCAGTGAAATGTGGCCGTTGCAAGTTTTATTATTTGAGTGCTGACAGGTCATTTCCCCTTTGCCTCTTGCATAGAGTGTAATATTATCACCAGTCAGCACCAACAATTTGGCTTGTCAGCAGAAGGGTAAGGAAATCACACAGCAGGCAGGGAAAGCTTCTTTGTTTCTTTCCCAGGGAAATCCATGACAGGAAACAAAGGAAGAAATTATAAAAGATGATCAAATAAGATCACATCATCCACTCAGGAATTTCATTCTCTTTTCACTGGGCGATGAGAACAAAAGGTTTAATGTTTAGCTGCTCTGCTCTCGAGAGTGCCAAGTCAGTTTACTGAGTGCTGGGGCTCTAACAGTGACTAAAAGCAAATTTAGAGAATGGTTATGCTCCAGGGGGAGGGCAAACGGAACGGGTTGGGGATGGACTACAGCCCCACGAAGTATGAAGCACTGTTAAAGAATCTGCCTTTGCAGGCAACACTTTGGCTAGAAATTATGCTTTTTTTCTTGGTGTGTGTCACTTGGATCTAAGAAATAAGGTGTAGCACTTCAAATACACAAATGTCACTGGACCTCAATACAGCCCTTAATTATACAGTGGTTAGGGAATTACTGCATTGCTAGAAGTATGAAGTGCTCAGTAATATCTCACAGCTGTCTAAAGAAACCTTTGTGCTGCTGCCAAATAGTTTGTGGGGACATTAAAACAAGCTGCAAATTCTCAGCAAAAAAAAAAAAAAAAAAAAAATTAGTCTGAGCACCTTCACTTTTAAAGAGCAGTAATGCTTCTGGGCTTCAAATCTGGACAGTCCTGCCCTGGTGCCCATGCCAGTAGGAGAGAAGGGCTATAAATCTTTTCTCTGATCCAGCTTTTGACAGGGTGCAGATAGCTCTTTGACCTCTGCTATATACTAGCCTGGAGTCAGGGCTGCCGTCCTGCCTCCTAGGAATATGGTGTGTCTTGGCCATTTCTCTCATCTCCTTTTTAAGTACAGTCAGTGTGCTTGAGTCCTGTAGACAGATGTCAACAGCTGGAGTGTGGACTCCAGGGGAAGTGATAAGTTACCAGATGCAAGGGACATACCCTCACTGGATGTGATTTTTAAACTTTTATTTGAAGCATGAAGCTAATGGAGACAGAAACTTGTGACATGAAGATAACTTTTTTGAAATGTAGCAGGATTTGTTTTTCTTTTCTTTTCTTTCTTTTCTTTCTTTTTTTTTTTTTTTAATGGCAAGAAGCCTGTGATTTCCAGCCTAGCCAGTGTAGAATGGGAAGGTCCCACACAAGGGATTTGGTTTTGGAGACAGAGTTGAAGAGTTTCACTAGTTGACCTAAAAGTAACCTCAAGCAAAGCAGGAAAATGTTATAATCTAGATCCCAGCTGTTTGCTACCACCTTGTTTGTTGCTTTAGGTAAGCCAGAAATCTTTGATTTCTCACTGCTCGTATCCATTTAGTGGGTGTATAAACAAGTAAAGCTTACTTATCACTTAGGCATGCTGTGTAGTTTGACTAATGAATGTGTTAAGAGCGTGTGGCTGTCCAAGACTAAAGATGTTTTAGATGTGCAAAGCCAAAGATGTTTTTAACAGAGGAGAGTCTGAATGTCCACACTTCTAAGGCTTTCTTTTTTCTTTTGTAAATCCTTTTGACATCACCTGTGGAGATCTTTAGTTGGCCATTTTCTGAAATAATTAAGAACTAAAGTTAGGCATTAAGGGGCCAAATTTTCTCATGAAGTAACCCGACAGTTTTGTCAACGGCATTGTCGATCACAGAGCATCAGCAGCAGGAAGGTCAAGTGGTGTTTCCTCAGGGCTCCTGCTGCACAGGATGTGAAAAAGAACTCTGCAGGGCAGAACTGATTTACCAAGCTAGCCTTTGATTATATGCCTGTATCCCATTTTGGCCCTTTGTTTTTTTCAGGCCTGCCACTCCTTGCTGACACATTACCAGGTCACCTCCGCTTATGTACTTCTGCTGCTTTTTTCCCAGGCAGGCCACCCGCCAGAGCTTTTTGGTCAAGTGGCATTCAGAGAGCCTAAGGAGGTGTCCTCCGCAAACAGGAGCGATTCTTCAGGCCGGATAGAAATCCACTAAAACTGCTGGAAAATTGTAGCTGATTTTAAAGGCCACTCATTCATATCCTTTCATAGAACAATACATATGGCTGTGAGTCAGAATGAATTTTCTTGGCAACCAACAACATTCAGGAGGTGAATTTGCCAAGCCATAAGTTATTCGATGTCCTTCCCTCTCTGAGGCACTTTAATCTCTGCAGCCATGAGACTCTTGAACAAAGTGTTTGGGGTGGGCAGCATTTTTGTTAAACAGGAAGATGGCCTTTCCTCCAACCAGTTCTCAGTACATTTCCTGCTCAATTTTCTGGCACCGCTCACAGAAATGATAGATAAAACTGGCCATACCTTGCTTGTATATGTTTCTGCTGTCTATGGCATGAGCTGGGAAAAAAAAAAAAGCACCAACACACAGGTGCATCTTTGCAAACTCTGTCCAGCCTTAGCAAACATCTTTTTTTGCCTTCAGTTTGGTTTCTATCAGGTTTTTGCATGATTTCCATAGAAGACAGTAGCAGCTGATCTCACCTGGTAATGTCACTGATGGTATCCTCCGAGCAGCTGCAGCTAAATACTTGCCCTGGGAATGAATAGCATGGCGAGCGTGTGGTGTTAGGAGGAAATGGTTCCGTTTTTCCTTTCACGCTGCTTTTCAACAGGATGATCTTTCTTTCATTGTAATTATTGCTGATTAAAGGCTTCCTTTATAGGATGACTTATCTCTTTCCTCCCCTAAATAGTATTTAACGTTCAAGGAGCTAGTTTGCTGCAGGTGGGAAGACAGGCACATTGCAAGTACATTTTGTCTGGGGGTTCAGGAATGTAGAGACAGCACTATATCGTAGTATGCTGAACACTTGGTAACATGCCAGCTGTATTTGGAGTTCCCAATCTGTTCTGTGGATGGAAACCAGTCAGAAGACCAGGTCTGCTCCCAGTCCTGCTCTGCTGGAAAGAGAGTTGGTGGTGCAGATAACCTGATCCAAATCTATTTGTGAAAACTGTTAATGGAATTGTAAGGAAATGGGACTCAGTCACATCGACACACTTTGTGCTTTGTGTCTGAAATTGAGATTTGGGCCTGAATGTTATAGGGGAAGGATGTCTCTAGTAAGAAAGCAATGGATGATTCCTCTTCTGCAGAGACCGAGAAGCTCGGGCTGCAGACTCGCACCTTTCTACACAACTCAGTGTGAAGGTGAACGTGTTTGTGCTGATTCACATGCCATGTGATACTGCATTCCAGTTTTGTTACTGACAGTGGCTTGAGTAAGTGACTAGAGAAACCACAACCTCTGTGCTCAACTGATCAATTACTTAAAATTTTATTTACTTAACTAATTTATCCATACACCTGTTCTCAGACCTTGTATTTGTGGTGAGGGTTAGGATCTTCCTTTAGAGCCGATGAAAGGTTAAGGGCAGCTGAAACACACGTTGCATTCAGAATCCACCGTAGTGTAAGTAATTTTTCATACCATATCAGCCTTTGAGAAGGAATGCCAACAACCGTGCTACTTGACCAAACACCTGTGGCTCGTACTCTTAAAACTAGCGAGTCACTGAAATTCTTTAACGTGTAATGAAATGTGAGGGTATTTTTCAGTTCTTTTTTTCTTTTCCTAAGGAAGAAAGTGCCTTAGGAGGTGGGTATGCAAAGAAAACATTCACTGTGTTCAATCACTTTACATTTATGGTGCTTTACTTTATTGTGAGATATCTGTGCTGGAGAAGTTAAGCAAGTGGGGAGGTATGGTTAGTTTAGCTGAATGCTGAACCTGTTTAGTGAAGCTGCTGCAACTTCAAGTGTAAACACAGTCACTTTAAATCTGGTTTATATAACCTGTAAGTGACAATCTAACTTATAGTTAGACAAAAGAGGGGGACACAGATCCTATTCAGATACACACAGGGGGCATTAAAATTACCCTCATCAGCTTCCTGCTTGAATCTACTTCTTGGTTACTTTTTGCTTGATAACTGGAAAAGCTGGGCAAGTGCACGTCTCTAAGTAGTGTTGCAGGAAGGACCTTGTAAACAAAAAGCTACGAGACAGGGTATTCTCATTCCTTTCCCAATTCATTAAGCAATGCTGTGCTTTCTGTTGCGCCTGTTTTCCTGCTGTCTCATGTGTCAGTGGGGTTTTCCTTTTCTTCAGGTTAAGACAAGAATGAGGGAACACTGAGGAGCTAATAAAGAAAGATTGCTTTTGATCAACTGGGAAATCCACAGATACCTAGTTATAAATGTCATATCTACTCAAGTTGCCCAGTTAATGAGAGGTCTAGTCCGTTACAGAACCTGTTAAGACAGCTATACATTTCATGTGCTTATAGGAATGTCATCACTGGGGAAAGTATTTGATCTATCCAGTTTGGCATTCTGCTTTTTGACCTGGCTGGTAACCAGAAGGTGATCGGCACAGTTTCCCATCTCTTCTCCATCCCTGATAACACACACAAACTGCTTTACTGTCGAAGCCAGTTTTATGCCTTGGAGAGACCCTTGATTTATGAGTGGCAAAGCTAAATTTTGCTGCCATCTCTGCCACTGACTCACATGTTGGCTGTTAGGCATATATTACTGTCAGATTATTTAAAATGCCCAGCCCACTAATTTAAGGTTTGCCTGTCCTTAAGACACTTGCGATATTTTGTAAAGACATTTAATTATTTTCAGTGGCAACCAAATTTATTCAAATTAACTCCCTGAATCATCCTCTTTTAACAGGATCTTTTAAAGCAGGTAAATGCAAATTCTGGTAATAGTCAGAAGCGTTAGCAATGACTTCCCCTTTTTGTCAGGCTCAGCAAGTGCCAGTCTGTGGTGTTGAAGATCTCTTCCCCAGCTGAACTCTGCTCATGTGCTGTGCTCTGCTGTCTGCAGACTCCTCTGCGAGAGGAGGATGGAGGCCCAATGCATGTCTAAAGGCTGGAAGGAGGCTTTCTTCCTTTGAACACAGCTGGTCAATCTGCTAACACTGTATGGGGGGCAACTGCTTTCTCAGGCAAAAAGCTAAAAATACAAGCAGAGACGAAACTAAAGAATCCCAGGAAATAAAAAGTAGTAAGCAAGGGTATGTAGCGGTGAGTTTCTAGGGAGTTGGGCACTGAAGGAGTGGAGGGTAAATTGCTGTTTGAAGAGATTTGAAGAACTGTTTAGGTCACAAAGATGACTAGATAGGAAAGATGTACATGGTCCATTGGCATTTGCATGGTAGGTGCTATTTATGCAAGAAATGTCCCTTACAAGAACCCCTGGAACAGTCTGTACAGACTGTATCAACTGGTTGTGTGTTTGGGCTGGAAATGAAGGGCGTTCTCTGACGATCGTGGCTAATGGTCTGGAGCACCTTTCCAAATGACAAAATGAAATAAAAAGCACGTCACTGTTTCAGAGTGAAAATTAATCATTTTTAGAAACAGGGTTTTATGAAGTGGCTTCCTTCAGTAGCCGGGGACAAAATCTGAGGTGCAGACTGTCCCTTTAGTCTGATATTCTTAATATTTGTTCACCAGCATATTAAGGCATTACTTTTCCAAGGATCCTTACATTGAACTTCTTGTATGTTTGCTTTTGAGCATCTGTGTTTGGATAATTTAATCTTTGTTTTCATCTCTGTCACTGGACCTCTTCAAGGAAACCAAAATATTTTGTATTAAGAAAAACAGTGCTATTAGGCACAGGCTGAAGACATAATGGAAATAACCCCATGCAGCGTAATCCATATTTAACTGGTCACATCATTCAACTATGAGTAGTTAGAGAAGATACTGGAAATAAAATGTTTGGCCTCGTAAACACCAAAATGTGTTATAAAAGTATAAATAGAGAAGATGAGAAAATCAGAGTGAAACTAATGATATGGAAAATCTCAGCAATGAATCACCATGCAATAGCTGAGGTGATCTCAGTATATTACAGGTGCACATGGGCCTGAAATAACACATATTTTGCTTTGGGTTACACCATTAATATTGTAAAGTTTTGATTCTGGAATACTGTATTTGCCCAAAAGGAAGACTAGTGGTTTTTTGTTTGTTTTAAGTTCAACTACTTGGTAAAATAAAGGTCTTCCTAGATTCCTTCATTCTCCCTTCAGGTTAACATGGTAATTGATACGTGTTTTTTAAAACAGAGCAACTAATCAAAAGCTTTCTTTTTTACTCAGCTTACCTAGGGTGCAGGCAGAGCACAAAACTGGCCTAGCATTGTACCTCTACCTTTCTTTCTCTCACTGTTTTCATCTTTGTCCTAAACAGTCGTTAGCCTGCCCTGTGACAACCAGTGAGGTTGCCTGCCAGTGGCATTTGGCAATTTTCTGGTACCTCTTAAACGCTTCAACTATTGAATAGCAGTAGGTACTGGGAGCATTGCTTATAGATCAAAGCCCCGTTGTGCTAATTATTGTACAAATACGTGACAAAAGGAGGACCTCATGCCTTCCCCCAGAAAGTACAAGATAAATGAGGTAACATTTCCAAGTGTCTACATCTAAATTATTAGATGTTACTAGATTATTTCGAATCTTATCTCCATCGGTAAAATGACAAGTGTCTCGTTATTGAGACAGTAAAGAGGATTTTTCCACCGGCCTTCTCTTATTTAGTATATAATGCAGTGCCCACAACAGGGAGTTAATACTTTGCTTTCTCTCCTAAGTGTGTTTAACTGGGGTTGGATGACACAAGATGAATGTTGGTTGGTGTTAATTAGCATTGCTCCATCAATAAAGTCAAGACAGGCCAATATTCAAAGGTGAGAATATGGTCCAAATGCCAAGGTGTGTGTTTATTACCCTGAGCTGTCACAGTGTAACGGGTAAGGCCAGTTGGTTTCGGACTGTCTCAGTGAATTGGGACCTGTGGCCCTTCGCAGCCCTCTAGCTAGCTCTGCAGTGAGGAGCTGGTGTTGTGTGTATGTGCTGAAAGCACTCAGCATTCTCCATTTTAGATTACAGGAAGTTTCTTTGTGTGTTTGCCAGACCTAGATAGTTCATCTGTGAGGATCAGCTAGGCAGCTGTCCTGTAGAAGTAGAGTTTCTGGGAGAACTATCCATCTAAACACCAACTTGTGCACAGATTCACAATAAAGCTTTAAGCTAAGCCAACATAAGCATGTAAGTATGAAGGGGCCTCTGCTCACCCAAAGTAGTCAGATAAATGTGTTTGTCCGAGATAAACAATTAGGAGTCCTTTTTCTTGCATCTCTGATCCTGTCACCACAAGGCAGGCGGTGCTGTGCCCATGCTGGCTGGACCACAGCCTGCCCACCAGACACAGTGACCGTAACCAGCATCATCCACGCGTCCAGCTGGCCAGGCGACCCATAGCAGCCAGGCACGTCTGAGGTCAGGCCAGGAGGACAGTGAGGCTGATGCGAGACCAGGCACACCTCAGCATAGCCTGGACAAGGACTGAGGCCGGCGGCCTCAGCTTCAGTGCTTCCCGAGCAAAAGCAGGGCAGGCCCCCATTTCTCAGCTCTTTCTCCCAGTATCTGAACCAGGTTACTGCCAGGCCTGGTCCTTGTGCACAGGCAGCTAAACCCCGGGGCAGGGGAGGTGCGCTCAGGGCCCCGGCAGGTAGAACTTGCCAGCAGTCCCTTGTTTCACGGGCACCTGGGACTGGGCGGTGAAGTCGGCTGGCATGGACTTGTCTCTGTTTGTCCAGACCTGCATGCAGTTGTTTATGCAAAGAAATCCAAAATGCCTGTTTATTAACAGATAATGTTCATGTCAGTAAGACTTGTGGCTATAATTTCCACAAAGTAGGTACCTGCAAGTGGTTGTTTTTTTGTATAACCTACCATTAAAACAGTTCAAAAGACAAAATCTTTAGAAATGGTGAAATTAATGATTTGCCTACTCCTGATGTGTGAGGACAACAGCAATTAATCATATGTAGTATTTACGTAGTGTTATTCAGCCAAATTACAGGGAAAGATAGATATCATTATTTCCATAATCCAGAGGAGGAAAACAGGTCTCAGAGAGGTCAAATGAGAGGTTAGGCAGTACATCTGAGGTCAGTCATCCAAGAATAAATATCTGGCACATAAAAGCAGACTGATTTTTAAAATATTTTTTGTCCGCAGGTACTGAACACCCACAGCTTGCTTTGAAATTCCAGGCAACTTAAGCGTCTCTGAAAATCAGTCTATACTTGTGACCCACTTGTACTTCTGAGTAGATATGTAACTCCAGGTGCTCTGGTTTGAGCTAAGCAACTTGCATACAAAGAAGTCACACCTAACTGTCATGGAGGAATAGAAACTGGGAACCACAATCGAAAATCCTATTTACATCCTGTTTTATTGTAAAGTCTCTGGTTATCTGGGAGTGACAGGGTGATGGCAGTAGCTTTGCTCCAGGTGTTCTATTTGAATCTGCCAGTTTCCACTAGCTGCCTTTGCTGATGTCTTGTCCGACTTTATTGCTAGGTTTGCTCACAGCTGCAAAAAAAAGCTGGCTGTGGGGTCTGCAGAGTACAGCTTTGCTGAGACAAAGCTTCCTGACCACCTGACAAGTCATTCTTATTTGGCTCATCTCTTGCTAGCAAGAAAAGCACTCTATATTTGGGGATGAGGCTCTAAACAAGACCCCGGAAGAAGCCTACACACTTGGATTACAAGGGGCTGGATGAAGCGAATTGCACCATTTCCCATCACACAAGACCACCCAGCTGTCATCAGCACCCACACTGCACCTCCAACCACTTCTAGGTGAGTCAAAATCCCAGAATACTGATTGTCCAGCGGAAGACAGTAATTAATTTGTTTCATACATCACCAGCTGCAACCAGGGTCTAAAACCTTTTGGGAATAGCCTCCAGATGGACATTAGTCTGGAACTGGAGTGTTCCCAAAGATTTGAGGAATCCTTCTGGGCCCTCAAACAAGGTACACTGCTGACTCCCTGTTTCTTGTACAAGTAGTAAACCACTAATTCCCAAGACAGCTCTCACTTGAACCAAATAACTTTTGCTAAATCTGCTGTTTGGTGTTGCTTTTACTGAAAATAAGGGTTAACATAGTAGTTCCATAGCTCTGCAGTTAACACTAGCTGCTTTGACTGTAGGATCTTACAGGAAAGGACATAGGCCTTTATTGACACAGCTCCAAATAAAGTGTTAATCAGGTTCACTTCTTTGGCTGGGTAGGGCATGCCTAATATCCTTCCTTTCCTTCCCGACTCCCCAGGGTACTGGCAAGGTTTTGTAGAGAAGCCTGCATGGCACAGTGTGAACTAGATCTGCTTCAAAGCAGAGCTTATTAGTGCATCTCACCCGTCTCTTCCAAATATCACAGTTGTCTTCACATTTTGAAAAGCAATTAAAATCAACAGCACATAACATACCACAGCTGTAGTAAACATTTCCCTGGCCATGGCAAACTGCCCTGGGGACTTTAAACCGCAAACAACAGTCCCTCCTTCTGTTTGCAGTGGGGATGCACATTTAAGTTCAACGCAAAAAGTAATTTTCTCACAATCTTTTTGATTGTCCTTTGCAAGCCGTCTGGGGAGCCACAACTGTCAGAGTATTGAAGTTAGAAAAATGAAGACACCTGAGCAAACTGGGGGTTATTATTCTGGAATTTATGAAAAGCATAAACTCTGGTAGAAACAAGTATTAATCACGGATTGCTGCAAGTGATGCACACCCTACATAGTATTCATTTCTCACTGGCTACAGGTTTGTCTGGTTAATCCCACACACTGATATTCATTGCCTAAACGAATACACCCACAGCAAGAACAGAACAAATTTGCGGGGGATGTTCGTTGGCATAACTTCACTGGCTGTTAACAAGCCTTCATTCTTTATGGGCCAGTTGTCAATCATAGTTCTGTGCATGATTTATAGGAGACAAAAGTGCTATCATCATCTGCAAATGAAGAGATAGCAAGAAGTACAGGGCTCATCTGATGCCACTGTAAAACCAGCAACTAAACGTCTGATGGTTGCAGAACTGTATTTACAGATGTAAGTTGCCTGATGGTGTTGGTCTTGTTTTATTGATCACAATTCTTGCAAAGTGCCTTAGTTCACGAATAGATCCTTTACTTGAAAAGAACTTTTCAAGAATGATAAGCTCTCACAGTCTGTGACGTGCTTGAACCGGCTGTTGGCACAGAACCGTGCCGTGTCTCACGTTGTGTTATCCTTTTGCTCTTTGACCAGTTCTTCCTTCTCACTTGAACGTGCAGCTAGGTGTCTTGCAGGAGCTTCCCAGTTCTGACTGGGTTTGTTAGTGGCCGAGGCACTGCAGGAATTAGGCAGTGCGGGACGCGGATGTGTGCGGGGCAGGCAAGCGGCACACGCGCGGTCCCTCGCGCACCTCAGAGCAGCCCCAGGCCTTGCGCCGCGGGCGCCCGCTGGCCTCGCCGTCCGCCCTGGGGGTGCTGGGCCGAACTGGGGCGCAGCTTCGGTTGCAGACACACGGGCATCTCGAGCTGCTCTTAGTGCAGCTCGAAGGGGCAGAGCACGCGAACCAGCGTAACTTGCGCAGCCTGCGTAAGCCCAGGGCTCACACCGCAGACGGCTGTCGGGGGTAATTTGAACGAGCCGGGCCGGAGCGGGCGCCCTCTGGGGCTCGGCCCCGGCGCCCGGAGCGGGGCCTCCCGCCCGCCCCTGGCTGCAGCCCGGCCCCGGCGCTGCGGG
>VXAA01003156.1:77173-89765 GCA_013399115.1 Anseranas semipalmata
AGCCCGGCCCCGGCGCTGCGGGGAGCGGGCCGGGGGCTCCGCCTGGCGGCCGCCGCCTGCCGCTTCCCCAGCCCGGGCGGGCACAGCGCCCCGAGCCCGCAGCTCCGCGTTCTCCAGCGCTGCCGTGGGTTTCCTGCCCAGCAAGCGTCGGGCTGCTGCCCGGTGCCAGGCGGGGTTCGCCGCTGGACTTCTCGGGCTCCCTTCTGGTCTGTGTCGCATCCAGCCCACGCGCCTGGCATCCCTCTGGGCCGCTCCCCTTTGCTCTCCCAACAGCATTGCTTGTGCTGTTGCTGAACGGTGGATTTCTGAAAGCACTGAGGTCTGCTTGCAGTGAAGTGTCTTCTGGGAGCAGAATTTAAAATGTTAAGTCTGTTAGGAAACGGCAAAGGGAATTGCATTAGTGTAGATAGGTGTCTGTTCTGCAGAGGAGAAGGTTGGAAAAGACTTTAAAGCTCTTACAGGCTTCAGAGGAAAAGAATCTATTCTTAAATACAAACTAAGTGAGAAGATCATGCAAAAATTGCTCTGAAGGCGGCAGCCAGCTAGATATCTTATCCCTTTGTTTTCCAGAGGCTGCAACCCCCTCTGCTGGGGGTTGCGATCAATTTGTGCAGGCCCAGCAGATGGATGGAGGGAGCATTCGGAGCCCTGCTAGGATCATGAGATCTTATCCAGCTCCTCCAGGAAGTCCCAGCTCAGTTCTGGCCAGTCCATGCTGCCTTCGTGCCCCAGGCTGATGGGGTGGCAGCATCACTAAGGAACTCTGGAGGACCATGAAACCCCGTTCTTCTAGGACCTATTAGCCTGATACTCATCTAGCAAGTATAAAGCTACCTGGCTTGCTGAATTCCAGGAGGAGATATCAGGGTAGCTTCTTAATGGAAAGAATGTGGTTATGGCGTTCCTCACAAATTCTTTCTGTTCTTTCTTCCTTTGAGTCCACCTGTTATTTTATGTGCAAGTGTCACACCGCTTTTCAGTTGTCTCCTTTCTAGTCTGAAGAGTCCCAATTTACTTAGCCTTCTCTTTTACAGCAACATTCCTTAACTTTGGTCACCCTTCTTGCCCTTCTTACTTGTGGATAGCAATGGTCAGCTCAGATTCCATCTTTTTATACATGAAGATGGGATTTTTTTCCTGATGAGCATCACTTGACAGCTGCAATAAGTTAGTGCAGGCAGAAGAGACCAGCTGAAAAAAGCAACCATGAGAGAGTGGAAGAGGATGAGATGCTGCCTTTTGGGGGCAGTGTGCACTTGCGTAATTAAAATATCAAGCTTTATTTCTCGAGCACAGACTGTGTGTTTGTTCCTTAAGAATTCTTCTTATACAGGAACTATCTCCCTGTCAGATCTGATCTGGTTCCCTGCACCTCCTGTACTCATTAACAGTGGGGCCATTACTTTAGGCAATTAAGTAAATGCTGCTCTCGCCACCCCCAGTTCCTAGAGTTGTCTCTCTTTTACTTCAGATTTCTTGACTTTTTTTTTTCTTTTGTCTCAATATATAGGCATGTTTGCTTTTCCCTTATTACCCCCTCCTAGTAGAGAGCTATTTGAAGAGACCCTAGAGAGATGCCCTTAGTAGAGGTTAGGCTTTCAGCAAAGGTTGTCTAGGCAAACTATTAAAACCAGTGGTTAGAGGTCCTTTGGCCTGTAGCGTGACACATGACAGAAGCAAGTGGCACCTTCAGCCTGGAAAGCCTTAATTCACAGTAGAGTTCTCCTGGGAGCTAAAAGATATGCTTTCTGGTCTTTGATTTCTCCCGTGTTACAGTATACATGCAAACATAATATGGCATTGTTTTCTGAAAAACCCAAGAAATTAATAATTGAGGTAGGCTGGTTAGTTTGTTTTAGTACATACTGATGCTTAGAAATGGTTTGCAGCAGGAGGTTTCTGAGATGCACACAAAAAGAATGATTACGTCATAGCTGGCCCATCCTGATGTTAGACCTGCACTAATTTTCAAGAAAAATGCCTTAAATGAATTCTGATAGGATCATGGGGTATACTTCAACACTTTCAACATTGCACTTCCCGCCCCTCCTTTTTATATGTAGTATTAAAGGACTGCTTTAAATAGATGCTTAGAAATTACATTTCAAAATATGCATTTGGCTATCTTGTATAAATCTGGTGTTTTCCGCAAACATATTCATTGCCAGCTGACAATTCCCCTCAAATAACTAAAAAATACTGAGCTGTTGAGATCATTTCTTAACTGCCAAAAATCTCTTTAAATTTAGAAAACAATATAAATGATGGTTTGCGAGTTCTCCATTGAGGTAAATGGCACAGAAAAGGGCAAGATCAATTTCTTAGTCCTTTCTCTAAAAAGTTTTTTTAACTCTTAGTTCTGCCTAAGTAATGATGTCCAGACATGACTTATTATTGCAACTCTTTTTTATCTCATTTTGTTGTTATACATCACTGTGTAAATTCTTGCTGGCCTGTGCAAATAAGTAGCCCATCTCTAAAGAGTCCTGTTGACATAAAAGAAGACATGATAGCAGGTCAGTAGAGGAAATGATTTATGATGAGAAGGCAGGGTGACCTGCTTCAAGTTCCTATTGTAAGGTTAGATTTTAACAAGGGCATACGAGCAAATGAACACAAAGAGGGTTTTTATAAGCGGAGAGGACAACAAATGCAGAAGTTGTAATGTCAAGAGCAGGAAGCATACATACAGTTGAAGCTGATTGAAAGGAATATAGTTCTGCAATGTGGGTAGTTCATAACCCCTTAAAGTGGAAGTGTATGCTTAGCTAATTAAACCCCAGAGTTAAATACTGTAAAATAATCATTGTGGATGTGGTTTGAATCCTCTGGCAGTCTAGAGATGTTGGCAGCCGGGGTCTTTACACCTGGGAATGATTTATGTGTGAGTTATTCAGCTTTAGCCCGAGTTGCACATCAGTTAACTTTTGCAGCGAGTATTTGCCGTAGGCGTTCACTTTCAAGCTCTGCAGCGGCTCTGCAGCAAGGGTTGCTGCTGCCGCTAGATGACTCTCGGTGATGCTTTCTTGAGCACTGCTGAGCATCTCAGATGCTTGGCTGGTGATCCAAACTCTGTCAGTGCAGTATGCAGTTTAGCCATAGCAATCCTCCTTTGTACTAAGATTTTTTGACTGATTTTTTCTTTCTTGACATAAGGAAGAGAACTGAAGCCATTTGGTTTGGACCATCTTTCATGGTTTTGCACACTGTGATCTTCCAGTGATGATGATCCATTTTCACTGCTGTCTGTAGGACTTGAGATCATGCCATGCTGATGCTTATTTTTTAAATGCTAAATTTCATTGGCAGTGAACTGCTGCTTCTCCCACAGTGGCCTCTTTTTTGAGTCAGTGGTAGCAGGAGAGTTTCTGTACTCGCTGACACTTTTTTCTCTTCCTCATCTTCCACTCAGATGTTACCAGTCTGTTTTAACTGTAGGTAGCTTGTATATTTTTAATGGTACTTCTTAAATCCTTGCTGTTACAAAATTTCCTATACAGACTACAGGCTGGCCTTCATGGACTAAGCACTCAGCTGTGCTTCTCTTCCATCTCACGTGTTCTGGATGGGCTCGCACGAGTGGGTTGGGTTCTACCAGGATCCTTCCCAAACAACACATGCTTCCAAGCGGTGCTGAAAGCTGCAGGCGAGTCCTCGGAGAAAGGTGTTGGAAGTGCAGGAGGCCAGACCCGTGTCTCTGGCAGTCAGGTAACTTCCTGCAAGGTTTGGCCTGTTAGCAGATGGACTGAGACAAACAGGTGCAGATGAGTTAACTGCACAAAGTGTGCATGCTGTCTATAAGAGGCTGTGTCTCTAAATCAGCTGTGTGGGAGTCATAGCTCAAAACTGTGTCTGCCACAGTGTTTCATATACAGAAAGGAACAGATGTTACCAGCAGGTCTGTTGTCAGTGATACTGGACAGTCACGTATGCCCCACAGACCTGTGATCTAGGCAGCCACCTTTTCATGTGAACATAAAATAATGCTTTGTCACTCTTTCTCTGACCCACGCACCAGTCTATCTTTGCTGTAGGAAGCTTACTTTGTGTCAGTTCCTCCCTGTTCTCTCTGGATCCTTGCCCTTTACACATTCTGACTTTTTTTCGGTCTTGGAATATGTATGTAAAAATGCCTTTCATCTGTCCTTGCACAGTTTACAGCCACTTTTTGCTTGGGGTAACAGCTAAGGGACTGTAGTGCATGTATACACATAGGCTGTGCACCATCGAGCTGCATGTACACATGCACACCTCAAGCATGAGTCACCTTGTCCACATCTCCATGGCTAGAAACGCAGCTCTGCCTCGTACATTCGCATGCACTTCTGTGATTTGCAAGTATTCAAGAAACAAACAGCCACAAACTAGAAGCTTATTCTGCTGCCGTGATGTATTTTTTGCTTGCGTGTTTGGAATGTAACATAAGGATATTAAACATGGAAATAAGACCCTCTTCTGCAGTATAGAAATTCCTTTAAGTTTTTGAGGACTTGCGAATGTGCAAATATTTGTGTTTCCACAAAGTCAGGTGTATTTGCCTCCTGCCCTTCAAAGGCAGGAAGTCTGTGTCACTGCAGCCTCACGGTGGTGGATTCCTAATGGGGATCCCAACCCAAACTGACAGATCATGGATGTAATTTTTTTAACCTGTCAAGAACCATCTTTTTTTCTTTTTCATTTTACTTTTATTAACAAGATACAAAGAGCAAAGTACACTCAGAAGGAGAAGCAATAAAATTTGCAGCCACTCCACATAAAAGTGTCGCAGGAGCGTAACAAAGGTTTAGTGACTTTTTAATTGTAAATGGCACTCCATGCTGAAGGCATAGTTTTGTGGAGAAATCTGGTGAGAGCTGCACATTTAATTCAGAGTGGCACCACTGCGTTACTTTCACCCAAAATCAGGATCAGTGGGGAAGTGCCTGTGTCTGTTCGTGCCGGAGGGATGACCTGGATTCTGCCCTGCCCTTGGCCGCTGCATGCCTGCGGGGTCATGAGAGAGGCACTGTCCCTCTCTGCCTCATTTCTCTCATTGTGAAACGTGATTCACTTCACTTGTTCCCACAGGTTTTGTGGCTGCTAATGGGGAGTGTAAATCACTGCTTTACTGCTGCTCTGGCTGGGAAATCAGGCCCATCTTTCTCACTACATGCTTTCTCACACGCAGGGAGATCTGAACCCTGGAGAAAACGGAGAGGCCAGCTACTGGGTGGAGGCTTCGCTGCGGTTCCCAGATACCATTTTGCCGCATTTGTTGGCTCGGGCTGTGTTTGTAAACACTCACAGGCCCTCTCGTTTGGATTGTTCTTTGGAGCCAGATTTTCTTTTGATGTTAAACAGGATGTGTGTGTTAATTAATTTACTTTACTCAGGGTAGGAAATTGCTGCCAGTATTCTTTGAAGAGTCCTGTGAGCCATCTCTCCTCTCACATAAACATTCAGGCAATTTTGGTTAAAGTGTTTATTTTTTTTAACTATGCATAAATGTTAATCTGGCTGTTTTACAGCAGAGAGGCTTTATAGGCTCCTTTAAAAATGTCAAGGTCATGTTTAAACAGTTATTGTTTAAACTGAGAAGATGAAGCACTGGACCAAAAGGATTCAGAGATATAAAAAAAAAAAAAAACAAAAAAAAACCAGTATTTTATGTTAACAGGTGTTACTTGAGAGTTTAGTGCTGGTGAAAGTGATGGTGAAATACTTTGGAGACTGACTGCTTCTGCATCTATTCATTTGTACTTGTACCATAGGCATTGTTAATGAAAATACACCCTTCCTGCCTTAGTCCTAAGTTGAAAGGACTTCTGCCTGGTGATGACAGGAAAGCGCAGACTCTGTAAACGTTGACTTCCTGAGACTGCCAGGAGGGGCCAGTTCGTGGCAATTACGGCAGTGACGCTTGTGATGGGGATGTATGCTACTTCATGCTTCACAGTGGTCGAGGAGGCTTGGATGATTAAAAGTTGCTTGTGAGGTCTCTCCTAGTACTCTTATTCTAGGACGATAATCTACAGCCATTTGAATCCAGACTTAACTGAGAATTTCATGGAAAAAGTTTAGTATCTCCCCAAGGACTGTGCCATAAATACAACTGAGATGACAAGAGGAAGGAATTACAAGATTGATAGTATGAGATGTATGCTGTTTATCTTTGAGTTGATTTTGAACAGCTAGTAATGGCCAAATGGTACGATGACTTTGGTGGTGAGAGTTAAATTGGAGGTTTTTGCAGTGATCTGTTCTCCATTTTAAAAAGCAAAGAAACAAAATTGTTGTATCTGGCACTAAATGGAACTCTAGTAGCAATAGATGGCAATGATGGACCGATCCACAGAAACCACACTGCTCATTTCTCGTTCCTTCTGGTTATGGGTGACCCACAGCAATGAGATGAGGGAGTTGCTTGTGCATATTCTTCTCAACACTGTGAAAGACAGCATTCAGCTCATCAGGGCTGTCCATCCACCATCTTTTTTGCAGGATTAGCATTCCCCTCGACAGAGACCTATTTAAAAAAAGAGGGAGACTCTCTCCCCCCCCCCCCCCCNTATGGCATTAGTATCCAGCATTCATTCAGTAATCAGCACCATTCAGTACGGTATATGTATAATACCACAGAGTATTTTAAGTTGGGGGAGATATCTGGGATATAGGGAGAATCTGTGTTCATCCTTTACGTAACAGTCACGCAATCCTGTTTAAACAAACAGTATGAATCTTAAAATAGCCCCTGGACATTCCATGGCGATGGCCATATTCAAATGAATGTTCAAGATGTTTCCCCACTATCGTATACCAACACAGTAACCCTTCAGTGACAGCAGAGCCTGCTAGACAGTATTAAGCTACACTCAGCACTGGAAACACAGATCTGTTCATTTGCTCAGATAAAGCAGGAAAATCTGCTTCTCTGTCATCCACTCACTGAGGGAGACAGCAGAAATGAAACATTTTGAGGCTAAGGCCATCTGAGGGTGATTTTAACCGTTACTGTTACTGGATAATTATTAGAGCATTTCATAGAACGTGGCCATGTTGCCATATAAATGGTGGGAAATCCTGCTCTTCACCTGATTAACAACTGACATTGGCCAGTTTAAAGAAGATTGGGTTGAAAACTTGAAATTCTTTCAATGTAGTATTATTAATGTTGCTGTAGATACAGAAGTAGAGGAAATCATTCTTGATGCTCAGAACATTTGTCTCATTTCTGTAATCCTCATCTAAGTTTTCTATAAAGTCCTGTTCATACATTTTAAAGGATAGATAAAAAATGATAAAAGCATAAATATTTTGTAAAAGTGCTCAGTTATGAGAGCAGCCAGTGGACATTGCAGCTCAGCATTCAGACATTGTTTAATGGTGTTTCTCTAGCAAGGAGAGTTTTAAAGAGGAGGCTGGAAAGGCTTCTCTTGCATAGCTCAGTTTCTGACCTAGAGTTCTGGCTAGTATTGGGTGGACTTGGATTTTCATGAGATGAGAAACATAAAATAAGGCTGCTGTTGCCCCTTCTGTATGGGTCTGCAGATGAAGTACTCAGGCCTTCAAGACTGTCCATGTCTTCTCTTCCATGAGGCTTTGTCCAGGTATCGTGTGTCCTTATGCAGGAATCCAGAACAGTTTGTGAAACTGGTCAATAAACCTGATATTGATCCCTCAGCAAAGGTAGGCTCCAGAAGAAAGACTGTGTGGAGTGAGCTTATGGCAGATAAACGAGCTGGATGTGTACTAAATGCTTCCTTTTCATGGCTGAGACCTAAAGTGTGCTTTTGAAATCCAAAGTCTCAAGTACTTCAAGCTGAGATGTAAAACACCCCTTGTCTAGGTGGCTTGCAAAAGTCCCAGTGAAAGGCATGTGTCCCCATGAGTCACCGAGGGAGCTGGGGAACCAGAGGCAGGCCACCAGCGGGTACACGGAGCCTGCCGGGGGACACCCCGCTGCAGAGACCCTGCCAGGCCACTGCTGCCCCCTCCTTTGCCTGACCCCCCTGCGGGCAGTGACCCGTGGCACCGAGGAGCAGAGATATATAGCACACAGTGGCCATTTGGACATAGCGACTGACCCTGCCTCGTAACAGGAGAGAGCACTCAGTGACATTAAAATAGAACAAATTTGCAGTGATATCAGGTTATATGTTTTATGAGCCATATAATTAACATGCGACACTCAGTGCCATGGGATATTATTGACTTAAATAGCTTAGTAAGAATCAAAAAGGATTAGGCATTGACATGAAACAGAATAGCATATGTACTGACACAAGCTAGGATCAAAATTACAAGTGCTACCAATCCTTGAGCTTCAGGGCATATTTTGATCATCAGCTTGGGGTCAGGAGGAAAGCCACGCTCTAATCGAGTAGTGCGCAGCATGCAGGTGGGTTATACAGATCTCTTTATTGGCTTGTTTTGATTCCTTTCCCTTCTCCTTCTCTTCTTCCTCTCATCCCCTCCTGTTCTCCCGCCCTCGCATTTATCATCTGGAATAGGTCACTACTGAAGACAAGACACTAAACTAGATGAATGGCTGAATAGTCTGTACTAATCGGGTAATTTAATGTTTGTATCTTTCCAGAACTCTAGAATCAAATGTTTATTTCAAATATAAATTTTATATTCACTGGCTAAAAAGTTCATCTCTTTCCATCCTTCCTTCTATGCATGCTACTTTTTATTTTTGTCAGCTACACCTACAAATCCACTTGGACTCATTTGAGTCATGATTTTTCAGAGGTAGCAAGTGAACCTCAGTTTGAAGGAAGGAACAGAACAACCAGACACGTTCAAGGAACCTGATTTTTCTGGTAGATACTCAGCAAATGCTTAAGACATGCTTTTTTTGAGAGAGATCTTGTATAGTATAGCCAACATGAATAATCACCTATGAAAATGTTAATTTTTTCTGTATACATGACAGTAACTCCATTGTCAGTTATGGTAAAATGATGTTTCATTTAGGTAACACTCTGCATTCTGTAGAGTCACAAGCAAAATAGTTGTTAAGAATTTTAACACTTTCTTCCCTTCTGCTTGCCAAAAATTGCTCGTTTTAAGATGATACAATATTTCATAAAATTCTTGGGGTCTCAGTGCTTTGTTTTGTATTTTCAGTTGTTACTATATTGTAGTAGTGCCAGGAAGCCCACGTAAGAGCAGGGTAGGTTGTGTTTTATGTCCTGTATGTGCCTCGTGAGTGATAAAGCCTACCCTGGAATTACTTACTCTCAATAAACAGGTTGGACAGCAGAGGCACAGGGAATGAAAATGACTGGATTCCTTGTGGGACCCTCAGTTAATGACAGAAAACCACCAGGGAGAGGATGCATATTTTAAAAATATGCCTACTCATTGCATTTGTTGCTTTTTTCTTTTTTTTTTTTTTGCTTCTTGCTTTCAGCCTCCCAAACTGCTTTCTAGCTCCACCCATTCTTACCCTTCCCAGGTCCTTTATTTTTGCTAACGCCCTCTCTTCTTATCTGGCACCAGTCAGCACTGCTCCGCTTGGCACACTGACACATGCTGCCCTTTGGCTCGTTTAACATTGCTGGAAAGGTGCTGTCGTGCAGCTTCTCCAGCAGTTAGACGTTGTACTTCCCATTTTCCACAGCAGGTTGAATTCCAGTTAGTTTCTGTGAACTCATTTTGGAGTCCTTCGCTCTGCTTCCCTGAAGACCAATGCTTTTGTCTTGTTGCCTTCCCACGGACATTCTTCAACATGCTAAAGCTGACCTTAGGCTCCATGGACAGATGGGGCCTGATCCAAAATCCATTAACATCAGAGGAAATGTCCATTTATGCCCATGGGCTTTGCATTAAATCCTTTGTATTTTACTTACTTTCTTTAGTGCCTCTTACTCAGCTCTGGTTATTAAAATCAGATTAATCTCTGAAACATCCCTGACAGTTCGGTGTACTGTATAAGCAAACCAGTGCTACTTCAAAAGATAGAGACCAAAACCGCTATTCCACTAATGTGAAATCTGAAGCTGGCCCACTAAAAGCAAGGCATTACTTCCAGATTTCATTCCTGCATAACTGAGGTCAGAATCTCTCTTACTATTCATTAGCTGAATCTCCCATTACTACTGCGGAGGCTCTCTCAAGAACATTTCTTGCTGTTCAGATGTGTACTTTCTGGTCTCTACAACATTGTTCTGCCCAGGCACCATTCAAGATTCACCCATTTGCAGTTTTATTCTCAGTACGAGTAGACTGCTATGTCAGCCAGAACATCAATATTTCTTTCTGTTGACACAATACGCTCTCATCCATATTGCCACCCCTCCTCCTGCTTCATTTTGTCTACATTCCTTTTGAAAACTCTACTCCCATAATTTAGTCTCCCACTCAATACTTGGTTTAATCAAGTCTGTCACTCAATTTATATCCCACTTCTCGCTTCACACAAGTTTCTAGGTTAGCAATCTGTTCCTATAGCACTTGCTGTGCATAACACATGGTTAGCTTTTCTTTCCACTCTTGCTTCTCTGTTCCCTTTCTTATCTCCAGACCTCACTTTTCCTTGTAACACTTCAAGATTAGAAACTTCCTCTTCTGTCTCCCTCTTTTTACGTTTTACGTGTTTTTATGAGCCCACTGCAATCGGGGCTTCTTAAATACCATGGGGTGCTTTTTCCCCGGAACAGTCTTTGGGTCCAGTTAAACAGTTTTCAACGGTTCAAAACCAAAATCCTACACAGGGAGTCCTCTAGGGCAGGATCTGCCTTTAGTTGAGTGTCTGGAAAGTGCATAAATAGTAACATGGTCAAACTTCTTTAGAGTCCTTGAGTGTGTGGCATTAAAACACCTTTGAAGCAACATAAGCATCTAACACATTTTTGTATTTCTCTGTTTCTACCTGCCACTCTTGTTTTTTTTTTTTTTTTCTGTTTTTCCCTTCCCCTCTTTTTTTTTTTTTTTTTTTTTTTTTTTTCTGTTATGCATCCTTTCCTGTCTGCTATTGTAACTATCTCATCTGCTATTTGTTTTACCAGGTCCCAGTTAAATCCTGATTTACAAATCTTCCCACTTCCATGCATTTCTTTCATGAGTAAACAAGAAATGCGCGGCCTTTTCTGGTGGTGAACGTCTTCCTCCCTATCTCTTGCCTGCACTGTTGGGAGCGTACATTCAGACTAGCAGAGTCTCCCTCACGTTCATACATAGCTTTAGGTAAACCTCTCCTGTTGCTGTATTTCTTTGTGGTGCCTTGTGCCGCTTTCCATCTTCATCATCTTTCCTTAGTTTGTGGGAACACAGGACAAATACACAAAAGCTTACATTCTCTCCCTCTGGCTGCTGAGTGTGCTAAAATCTGGTCTTAAACGCCTGCCCCCCCAATTTTTGTGTGTAGGAACAGCCAAAGAGTGGAATAGAGTCCTGTTCCAGGTGCATCCACACATTTTTACACAGGGGACTGGGCTGCATATCTGTTGACTACATCGCCTACTGCAACCACATCACAAACTTAACAGCTCGCCTTTCCTGCACAGCAAACAGCTAAGTTAATTTTGGACAGCGGAAGCGCACTGCAGGTTGTGCATCAGCAGCGCTGGCCACCACTGCCTCTAGGATCTCCCACTTGGGTTTTGTGTTCCCAGCCGATTGCTCCGTAAGGAAAGGAGCGTGGCTTAGTCAGGCTGCTTTCCTCCTCGTCTGCAGCTCTTCCCTTAGAGAAACTGGTGGGCGACTGAACGAGGCTGTCGGAGCAGTTTTAGCTCAGCGCTCGTTACACCCGCTGAGTGGCACCTGTTGGTTAGGTCATTCCTTGGTTCTCCGCATTATTCTGCTGCGTCAGCAGGTTTCCAGGTTTAAATGCTGGCATGGTGCAAGACGCAGAACGCTGTTGTTTCATAATCACCTTCTAGAAGTATTGCTTTGTTGTAGCGTTACTGTTGTATTGCCCTACTTTTGCTACCTACTTTCTGCACAGGCCGGTTGAATTTTTACCCACTGCATCACTTAGGTGTAGACTTTGCAGCACCGGGCTGGCTATGTTTAACCTGGAGATGGAGGGGGGGACATGCTGACGGCTGCCGTCGCCGCTTTTCTTGTGATTGAATAACATGACGACTTCCCAGTCCAGTTACAGAGCGGTAATGCATGGTACTTACACAGTACTTTTCATTTGCAGATCAGTTTAATGCTGCTCCTGGCTTATGGTATGCTCATCTGTCTCTCTGTTTGGAACAGAGCTTGCGCTCCCGGGCGCGCAGGAGAGGCCAGAGCCGTCCTTCCCTCCGTGCCTGGATCAGCGACTGCCCTATATAAATCCGCATATTAAGCAGCTTTGGCAATCATTCAGACAGAGACAGACTCACTTAAATGAGAGGTGAAAATAAACTTGCTTGCGAAGGCGCTGCAGACAGCACTCTCCAATGGCATGCTATGAGACACAGCAGAGCCTGCTTTGTTTTCCCTCGCAGTTGGAGGCTGACGGTTTCTGTTTGCCTTCCGCGTCCAGGTCCCGTCACGGCCCGAAGCGGTGCACGCGTGCGGGTGCCGACTCGCCCCGCGCCACCTGCGCGCCCCACGCGTGCTACCGGGGCGGGCCCCCCGGGTCCCCCCCCACACGGCCGGGCACCTCCCGGCC
>VXAA01003156.1:90515-196904 GCA_013399115.1 Anseranas semipalmata
GCTTCACCGACGAGTACCAGCTCTACGAGGAGCTCGGCAAGTACGGAGCCCGCTGCGCGCCCCGCCGCCCGCCCGCCCCGGCCCCGGGAGCCGCCGGCGCGGCCGGGAGCTGTGTCCCGGCTCTCCCGGCAGCAGCAGCAGGAGCAGGATTAGCCGCCGCGCTGTAATCCTGCTCTCCGAGCCCCCGTTCCCCCCTGCGGAACCGCTGCCGGAGGGAAAGGTGCCCCCGGCGCAGGCTGGGCTGTCCCCGCAGCCTGCCCTGGGCTGCGCGCTCCTGTTGCACCCCGGGACTTCCTCTCTTCCTCCCTCGCCCTCCCCAGGACCGGGGCTGCCGTGTTCTCCTCCCGCACCGTCTCCCTGCCGCACGTTGCCGTTCCCTTCTGCCGTTCCTGCGCTGGGACACGGCGCTGTTAGTGCCACTCCGCGATGCTTTAGTCCCCACTTCCTTGTCCCTGCGAAAGGACCAGGTGCTGCTGCACAGCGCTTCTCCCCCCCGCCGCACTTGTCTCTGCATTGGCAGAGCTGCTGCTGCGCCCTAGGACGGGGCTCTGCAGGGGGACCCTGTGGGGCAGCAAAGCAGCGCAGCGGCAGCCAGGGTGGGATTACGGGGACGGCGCTTCCCTGGGCGCTGCTGCTCCCCCCCCTTCCTGCACCAACTGCTGGGCTCTGCTGCATCTCCTCTCTCCGGTGTCCCCATCCCTCCCCACGCTGCTGCAGCTGTGTGTCGCCAAGCCCGGGCCCCGCGCTCTCATTGCTGCTTGTTGGTTTGTAGGTGGAGGTTGAGGAAGGGGAGAGAAAGGCAGGGTTCTGCAGTATCGGGAGGATTCAAGCTATTTCAGGCTGTCTGTAGGGCTAGCTGTCTTGTGGGGCCCTTGTGCAGCTTCTGTTCCCATTTCTTTTAGTTTCAATATGTACATTTGTCCATAGATATGGGCTTATATTCCTGTTCTAAAAGAACTTGGAGTTTTCTGCCAGCTTTCTCTGATTTGTCCTTGTCCCCTTTCCAAATCTTTCCCGTAAAGTCCGTTGTTATTCTTTTTCCCACCCTGTTTTTTTGTTCTTTTTAAAGAAGGGACCACTTTCAAGCGCTCATCTGTGTAGTCCTGTAGATTTTGAGTCCCTATCTTTTCACCTTGGTCTCTGTTGTATTATCTCTTTTTTCCTCACAGAAATCCTTCTTCCCTCTCTCTCAGACCTCTTCTCCGAGTGGCTCTTTGGAGTAGTTGTAATAATATCAATAGTTCCAGCTTGAGAAAATGTACGAAGCCTCGTAGCTTCCTACTCACTTCATTACTAGGTACATGCTTATCCCCATTTCGCAGGTGGGTAGACAGATGTAAGAGAACTAGTAACGTCTGCAAAGTGTTGCAGGGATTTGTGATAGAGCTAGCGCTTGAACTTGGGAGAAACGAGTCCTAGCTGTCTGATGTAACTGCTGGGGATGCTGTCTTTGGGAGATGGACTTAGGGCTGGTGTTTGCAGCGTCGTTCTGGGCTGCTTGTCTTCTGTTCATCAGTCCCCTCGTGTTCTGTCTCTGTGCCCGTATGGTCTCCCTCCCTGTTCTCGCTGTTCTGTCTGTGAGGGGGCTTGAGGGGGCTTCAGATGGGCGTTTGAGTACTGTAAGCGCTAGGTTTTGTTCGCTGATCAGGCAGCATGCACTGTCCAGCAGATTCCCATGTGTTGTTTCCCTCCTCTGTATGTCTTCTGTACTGTCCTTAACCTAGTCCACTCTGGGGGTAGAAACTGCTGCTATTGCATTCTCATTTTCAGTTTCATAGTGCCTACCCTCTTTATTTTTCTTCCAGGGGAGCCTTCTCTGTGGTCCGCAGATGTGTAAAGAAAAGTTCGTCCCAGGAATATGCTGCAAAAATCATCAACACCAAAAAACTGTCAGCCAGAGGTTAGTGTCTAGATCTACTCTTGTTGCTTTTATTAACAGAAAATACTTCACTGGAGTTGAGCGGTAATAAGTTTAAGGGATCTGGAGTTGTTTGTCTGGGTCACTGTTTGTTTGCTACAAAGTAATTGAGTTATGTGGCAAATACCAGATTAAAAGGAGGTTAGCATAGAAGGATAGAAAAATTCCTGTATCTGGAGGTGGATACTTTGTGAAGTAAAACCGTGTTTTCTTTTTGGGATCTTTTTTCTGCAAGCTGAGCTAGAGGTAGGTTTATAGAGAATTTATCTCAGTATGTGTGTTCCCATCACTCAAGATAAAGAGAAGTGTTGCAGAGTGATTTTGCTGAATGCCTTTTCTGCCTAGGAGATCCGTCTTACCAGAACAGATGTGTGGGTTTTTTGTTTGTTTGTTTTAAGTATGAATGCTACCTACCTTGCTCCTGTCATATCGTAGTTAAATGTGGGCGTTCGGGAACTAACAAGTTTGCCTTCAAAGGCAAAATTGGCTGGCTGAATAAATCTTGTAAATTTGACTTCTCAATGAATTAAAACAAGTATTTCTTGCGTTCCTCAATGCCAGGGTTTCCAAAAGCTGAAACCAGACTGTAGTTTTAAGAAGAGAGAAAGAATCGTAACTTTTTGCCCAAGCTGTTGGACTTCTGATTTCCAGGGATGTGTGTATGCACAAAAGGTAGTGTATTTTCCAGTATGTAGGGAGTGTGTATGTTCTAGTGCATTGGGAATCCTTTGCAGGGGTTAAAGTTGCTTCGGGGATGGGGAGCCTAACGGAGAGAATGAGAAATTGAATTGCAGTAAAAGATGCTGAAAGCGGAGTGCAACAGGTTGAAATGCCAGAAGAGAATGTTTCGAGAAGGTTTCAGTCCTTAGAGGCCTTTCAGATTTGTCAAAATTGATGTGTTAGCCTTGTCTGCCTTGCTAGTTGAATAGATGGATTATCCAAGGGGGTTGACTGCGAAATGAAAATAAGGCAGAAGGAGGCGGCAAATGATCTTTATAAATGATTTAGAAGTGAAGAATGTTTTGCCTGGTCCCTAGAAAAGAGAAAAATAGGATATGTGTTCTCCCTTTTGCCAGAATATGAAATGTGGTGATAAGAACGTAAGAGGGCTTGAAGAATGGCAAAGAATTTTCATTGACTGTATTAACATGGAGAAGTAGTGTCAGAAGTAGAGGGTGCCGTGATGAGAAGGCTGATTCCCCCCACCCCTGCGACTGTGGAGGTACAAATATGTGGTAATACACTGTTTCAGTATCTAGCCTGGGTGAAATCATGCTGGGAACCGACCAGTGTAACCATGGATTGTTTAGGAGGTAGCAGCAGATCCTGCGTGGTGTCCCCTTCATGGTCAGGTGAAGTGCCTACTGCTTTAGGTGGGATATCCAATCTCTTGAGCTCAGAATTAGTTCAACTTGGTATGGGAGAGGTTTGGAGGGTGGTTTTGCTTTCTTGATGGTCGCTGATGCTGTGTTCTCTTTGCCGTGTTCCCTGACCATCCAGTAGTGAGGACTGAAGTTCAGGAGAGCCATCTTCTCAGTGTTGGTGGACACAAGCCTGCTCAGAGAAGTGAGAGGGTGGCTTGATAAAGTGAGGGCAAAGGAGAAGCTGTTTTCCTACAAAGGAGGTGATATTGAAATTAACTCTGGAGATAAGAGAACTGTGGAAAACCGCAAGATTAATAGAGTTGAAACAAAATTCAGGAACATGCTAGCACAAGCCCAAAAGTAGCAGAAGAACTGATTGAGTCAGTTTAAGTGTTTGAGCACCTAATGAGTTACAGAGGAAGCAATATATAGATCCTAATTGTTTTTCATGTTAGCATGATGACAGTTTTATGATCCAGCAAGTAGGAAAAGTAAGTTTGGATGAATACAGGCTACGTTTTGATCTATGACTTACTTTATAGATCTCGTACCTTCCTGTAAATGAAATACATTGAGGATACTAGCCTGGTCCTCAGCTACTTAACTTGGGGCAGCTGGCAATGATTTCCTTACGAAGGTATTGGTTAGAGCGCAGGTGTGGGGAGAGCCAAGAAGTGAAATGGATGTTTCTGCCAGTACGGAAGAATGTCAGAAACAAGAATCGGCTGATCAGGTTTCCTTGAAGTCTCACTGAGGACTAAAGAATCTGTGTTTACACTGAAAAGCGCATGGTGACTTCAGCTGAATATATGGTTTCCTCAGTTATTGCAGCTGTGCTCACTGATGGCACAAGAGGTTAGTACGAGAAGGAACCAAATGCTTTGATAGCAACTTAGTGAGTTCACCCTGGAGTAGGGCTTTAAAGCACTGAAGGAAAAATGCGTGCTATTGGGACGTTGCAGCTGTAAATCAGCGATTAGACAGATTCGATTCAGCAACCTGAAAACGAAAGTCTCGGGGAAAGGCATTTTAGAAAGCTGTCTGCAACAGGGGGAGAATTGTGGTGTTAATTCTGCAGTATCCTGGCCGTACGTTGCCTGATGCTTTCTGTCCCCGAGCCAGCCGTTCTCCCCGCCCGGCGGGACGCGCGGGGCTCTGCTGCACACCCAGCCGCGCGCCTGGCTGCTGCGCGCTTAACCCGCCCTCCTGACCTGCCTCCCGCACCCATCGTGGCTTTTCTCGAGGCTTGGTCGCGGCGCCAGGATATTCCCTCGCCTGGGGTGGGGACACGCCGCCCCTCTCCAACTTAGGCATTGCCAAATCTAAGACTTTGTGCCTTGTCTAGCAGAACTTGAACCTACCTGACGTAGTAACTGGTACTTCGGGAGCCAGCGTCGTGCCGCTGGTGAGGAATACAGCCCGCTGCGGCTTCACGGAAGTTTCGCTGCTGCAGTGCTTCCCTCGATTATTTCCAGGGAAATGGTAACAAAGTCTCGCTCTCCTTTCACAGTACTTCTTGTTACCTTTATTTTTCAAGACTCTCGGTGAAGAAATAATAAATAGCTGACTGGGAAATGCTGAATAGCTTGATGCATGTAGCTGAAAAGGAGGAAGAGGAACACTTGAGGGCAAATTGTGTACATTTAAAAGGTTCTGTATTACTTGGCATGTTTATCACCTTGTTCTCTCAAAGCACTGAAGAGTTGAAGAGGCTTGGTGCTGTTACGGGGCTTGTGTCTGAAAGCGAGGAGGATGAACGTGGTGCTGCTGTCTGAAGAGCGGTCCTAACAGCTTCAGTCTAGTAAAATCTTTTGTGAAATACAGAAATACAAAGTCAGATGTTGAGAGGAGAGTGTCTTGTTTCTTTTTTGTCTATGATTGTCGGATGTCTGTTCTCTCTCTTATTAAATCATGTTAATCAGAGCTGGTCTAGATTAAAATTCATACTTGGGCTTTAATGAAGTACTTGGTATTATTCATATTGTGCTGATGCTTAAGACTGCCTGGTGAAGAGTATGCCAAGAACTTTAACATTAAATAGGGGCCAAATGCTTGTGGAAAGGGAGAGGAAGCAGACTTTACCTTAGTCAGCGTTCGGCTGACGTATAAGAGCAGTGGTTATTGCACATGGGGGAAATGCAATGCCTCAGTCATCTGAAATTCCTGTGGGATTGAACGCCCAGGTTTTTACAAGAGCTATGAGCAGATGGAAGTAATACCTTCAATTTTTTTGGAAGTTCTCTTGTGGGTGTCACAAATACATTTTTTAAACATGAAAATTTGTAGCAAGTAAAGCTTCAGTTTGTGGGCAGCAATGAATTACAAATAAACTAAATTTGCTTGCAATGGTCAAAAGGATCAAGAGAGAAGCAGTAGCTTTAGTAACAGCAGGGAAGTGTCCAGGATCTGACTCTCCAGTATGGGTGTCTTTGGTATGGAGTAAGTTTCCTGGGGGTGGTGATGGAAACCCCAGTTATTACTTGTTTTGAGAGCAAGCATCCACAATATATTTTATGAGATTGTCCTGCACTGGAAAGGAGTAGGCAGAGTTCTGTCCTGTGATAATTCTTAGGATGTTGTTTATAGCAAACCATATGTAGTGATCCTACCAGCAGGTGTAGCAGGACAGCATTTTTGTCCCCTTTTTGTGGGGAGTGTGAGGAATGTGCATTACTTCAGTTGTTAAATTTTCTTTGTTGATGGAAATCTTTATCTTTCAACTCTTGCAAGTGACATCTTTTGAAGAAAAAATGAAAAGCAGATGTTTTGGAAGTTAGACCTCTTCCCTGCTTTCTCCTTATCGTGTCTTTGCTCTTGCTCGTGGAATAAAGGGGTGGAATCTCTCCCTGCTTTACATCTTTCCAAATTTGTAAATGAGATCAAAATTTGCAGTCTACCCAGTTATTTTTATTGCTGTTCCTGTAGGAGATTATGTGGATTGTGGGAGGAGCAGGGAATTACTTCTGCGTATCAAATCTCACCAGGAAAAAGCACTATTTACAGTTCTAATTCAGCTTTTTTTTTTCATGCAGCTCTCTTGTCCTGGGCTTTCGGATCCAGAGTGGTGGCTGACTTGAGCTTTGTAGTATGATTTGTTGGAGATGTCAGTAGTAGCTTCCCTGGATGCCGAAACACTGAGCTTGCGTGCTACAAAGGGAGTTTAGCAGCATCAGTCGCCAACCTCTGCTTTGATATGCTTTGTAAATGCTCCTAGCCTGCGTTCAGGTTCGGTCTCTTGGGCTGCTCCTGTGACTGCCAGCTTTCAAGTCCTCGCTGGGCTGCAGTGTACCCGGCTGACTTAGCTGCGTGCAGCAGCGGGCACTGCGGCCCGGCGAACCGGCTCCGGGTGGCAGCGCGGGGAGCCCGGCACACGGTCACAGGTGCCCGAAGCATGAATCCTAACTCGTGGAATTGCCCTGTAATAGGTGTCCTCTGCCTGTGCGGGTGTCTGTAGGTTGGGGTCAAGTGTCCTTTCTTGCAGAGGATGGCAAATCAAGCTGTGTCTGCTCAGCTGTGCTTGCTGAGCAGCCAGATCGGGTCTGGTCATTTGGCGTGGGAGGGGAGCTGCCCTTCCAACCGGGGCGGCCTTAGACCGAGCGCAAAGTGCTTCGCTGTGCCTTCCTCCTCCTCCCCTCTGCTGCCTGTGAGCAGGCTGGTTGATGCTGTGCTTGGGGAGCATGTAGGAGATGAGCTGTGGTGATGGATGGGGTTTTTATGGGAGGTCCCCCCCTGCAGGGGGGGCTGTACAGGGCAGGGGGCATGGGGCAGAGCGCTGCTGAGAGGGGTGCCGGGGGTAATTGCTGCGTTGGGTGGGTGCGTGCAGAGCGAGCGGCCGAGCAGCTCCGCTCTGAGCCGCAGTACACATGCGTGGGGTGGGAGCGGGGAGGAGGGGGCTGCCGCGCTGCTGTCGTAAGCCGCAGCCCTGTACCTCCCCCAGCAGCCTGCGGCACCGCTTGGGAGAGGGCTCGGGCGGTGCGTGTCGCTGGGGGACGTTTCCCTCCAAGTGTGTTGGGAGGACGGACCCTGACCTTGGAGGAGAGACCGGGGCTGGAAGCGTGGCAGAGGCTGGGGGGGCACTGAGGGCCAGCCTGGCTCCTCGCCTGCCCCAGCGTGACAAAAGGGACGGGAGAGCTGGCAGAGACGGGCGGGGTGGCGAGCGGTGGGAGCGTGGCCTTTGCCAGGGCTTGCTATGGTCAGAAGCTGGCTTCCTCCCGCTGTGGATTTCAGTGATGGCTGGGGTTACCCCAGGTTGCCTCTCAGTTTACGCTGTATATTTTATAAAGGAGCTGGAACAGAGCAGACAGGATTTCAGCTCGTGTCCGTCTTCTCTGTGGTCACATTGAGTATTGAATTTCCAGCATTAACAATGGGGGGGGNCTCCTGGAGCCGCACGGAGGTTGGGGAAAGGGGCTTGGCGAGAGTCAGGTTTCTTGTTTTCCCAATATAACCTGGATTTGCGTGAGGCCGAGAAGTGATTAGACTAATTCCTGCACATGTCCTGAAGCCCTCGGCTCTAGAGCATTTACCCTGATCAGCGACCCGGGATGGAAATATTTCCAGGTGTCCCTCGAGTGAAGAGCGGGATGCTGAAAGACACTGGAGATATTTGGGGCAGGGAGAGCTGCCTGAATTCCTTGTCAGAAGGGTCCAGTGCAAGAACTGGTTTTTGTTGTTGTTACTGGTTTTGGAGTGAATCCTTCTCTGGACAGTGCTAAAGCCATCACCACCAGAGAGGACCTGTCCATGGAGCATAAAGAAATTTCTGAAGAGCGCTTTTTTCCCCCCAGTCTCCACAAAATGGCGGGTTGTTAACACAACTGTTTTCAAGAGAGGACTGTGGTAACCTTGTCCCCTTCCAGTCCCTTGAACCATTTTATTTTTTTTTTGACCCTGTAAATTGGGTGAAGACCATTTTTAAAAGGGGGGCATGCTAATGTAAAAAGAAATCTCTGTTCACTCTGCCACCTTTGAGCACCATCTATCTGCCTTGCTACCCTTAAAACCAAGGCATCACACCCCCCCCTTTCACTAATAGCTGCATGTTACCTTTTGGGGGGCTTTAGATGTGGTGGCTTTTTTTTTTTCCTCTCCTTTCCTCTGTTCTTGAAATCTCCAGCTTTTCACCAAGACGCTAGGCTTTCCCGAAACAAAAGTTAATTTGCCAGTGCTTGACCGCAGCGTGAGCTATTGCTGCTGGCTTGGCTGGGGGGAGAGGGCAGTGTCAGCCGGCAGCCAGGATCCCCAGTGTAGGAAATAAGCCCTGGATGTTGTAAAAAGAAAGGTGGAGTATTTCACCTTGCTGTGTGTTTGCCTGCAACAGCGCTCAGAGCGGCAATCTCAGGGAAAGCAGAGGTGGGTGCAGGCATGATGATTGTTTTCTGATGGGCAAATATGTACTTACAATTTTGAGGTGTTTCACTGGATTTTTTTTTAATGTACGGAGGAAATGTCAAGCTGTAACTTAAACAGCTGTTGTTCCTGCTGGCACTTACGACAGTAAGCTTAATGCCTCAAAACATGGGGTTCTGTGAGCGAGGCTGACTGCAGGTTCCTTTTATTTACCTTCTTAAATTTACTGTCTATTTAAATATCATTAGGTACTGCTGTTATGGCTGCCCAGGCATTCTGGTGTGGCTGCCTACATGATTTCTGGAGAACAGCGGTAGAATGCTTCTGAAGAAATGGGCTGGCAGCATCCTAGAAATCAGCATTTTCAACACTGAGGGTAGCTGAAGATCACTGGGGCAAAGGTTTAACCTTCTGGGGAGATTGAGTGTATACTTACAAGATTTTGATTCCTTGTAGCTTTTTCACCTGTTCTCCCCAGTTCTCTCTTCCTTTGTGTTTCAATTTTGAGCTTATTTTGAATGTTCAGTTTTCTGACTTGGATCGATTAACAGTAATTCTAGTAATCTGTAAGGCTTTGATTGAAAACATGCCTTTAGTGATGCTGCTTTATCCTTCTCTGTCCCTCCCAGCGAATATTGCAGAATCCCTGTTGCTCTCGCCTTTTAGATGAGAGGACTGGGGAAGTTGGTGGTTGGTGCAAGTCGTGAATTCCTGACATGTCTGATAATAGTTTAGGGATGTCAGGAGAGCTGCTTAAGGTATCTTGCCTTTTTACGATGGGGTCAGGAAAGGAGGAGGTAAATGTGCCTTTGCTCCGTGTGTCGGAGTCTGTCTCACTCGGTTCTGGCAGAGTCAGGAGGAGAATTCCCCGCCTCTGAGATGAGTTGAGTAAATATGATGACCTTTCAGAGAACGTGTGCGTATAGATGTGATACTGTACTCTCAGCACTTTCGTGTTATGTTCTTGAGAGCATGAGTTGCATATCTCTCGGAAGCGGTGACCTCCTGTTCTGGTGCTTCAGTCCAAAGTTCCCATCGGGAGTTTGCCGTCTTCCAAGCACCCGCCGCTCTGGGTGCTCTTATCTTTCCCGTGGCTGGAGTCTGCTCAGCAGGGACACTGGGACAAGGCAGGTTCGTGTCCTGCTTCTGAGAAGGGTGCTAGCTGCCCTCTTGCCTTTGCTAGAAGCCAGAGGTGCTTTGGCTGTTAAACACAAGCTCCTTTTTCCTGGGGTAGCAAAGGCAGCTTCTCCTTTCGAAATGCTGTTGTTAATGTGATTCTGTCAGAATCCCAAAACTGAGCCGAGAGCTGTGCTAGAGAAGAGACTAGGCATTGTGGGAATGGAGACAAAGTTAATTTAAAAGAAAAACAAAAAATGCAAATGCATCTCTGGGGCAGGAAGGTGCCCGCGGAGACGAGCCCGGGAGCGGGCAGAGCTCTTCGCCGGCCTGCGGCCGCGCGCTAAATGGCAGGGCGGCCTGGGAGCACGGTGCGCCTGCTGTGGCAGAGCTGCTGCCTTATCTCTGGGGGCTGTTGCCATGATGACGGTGGCAAACAGGGCCTGAAAAATTTACCAGATGCGTGTGAGCCAAAGGATTAAACTTTCTCATAGGAGGGAAGGGAGGGGAGGAGGGCGGGTGACGAAGTATTAACAAAGGACAGCATCCTAGTGAGAAATACCAGGCTCGCTACCCTTTAGCCACTGGGATGGCAGGGAGGGGATGAGGACTGACATTCCTCCTGCAGTCTGTGCCTGTGAGCGACCCACTCAACTCTGGGTAGTGCTGCTCTGACAGATTCCCTCATCGAGGAGGGGGTGAATGCATCCCACTTTTACTGGCTGGATTGGCAGGATTTGCATTATTTTGGCAGATGAAAAGTAAGAAGTGGGAAAAGTCTCTTTTTCTTTTATCAGCCTCTTTTTGTGTTCCCTATACTCACAAATAGCTCTGTTTGCCTACCTTGTGCTTGGAGCTTTTCCGCAGCAGGGTTGGTGCAAGTAATCGAGTTTTGTTGTTGCCTGCAGGTTTCAGACTATTGAATGTGAAGCCAACCAGCCTGCGCGAGTGATATTGGTAACACAAGGCTGTTGTCATTGAAAGTGCCTGATGCAAAAGCATGTCAGCACTGTTAGTGCTAGTACTGGTCTCGACCCTGTACACCGGTTTGTCTGAGCTGTTTGACCGCTGTATGGGCTGGTCCTGGCCATTTCGGTGACATGCGGTTGGCTGGAGAGCAAGGGGCTGGTGATGGGGCTATCTGCCCATGGTTCCCAAGATCTCAGTGCCCCATAGCTCAAAAGGTGGTACCACATGGTTGTTTGCGGTACCCCAAGTTAGCAGGTGCCTTGCTGCAGTCTGCTTCAGGAAGGACTTACCTGGACTTGCCTAGGGCACCTCTGGTCAACAATACCCATACTAGCCTAAAATGTTTGCCTGCAGAATTGCAGTAATTAAAACTAGTTTCTCTCTAGAAGGGCTTTTTCAGCTTGCTTAAAAACATTTATTTATGAAATGAGAAATTAATGTATATCAAAATTAATGGTATAGGTCTTTCCCACTAGTCCAGATGCCAGTGGGTTTTCTAAGCCCTTGTGAATAAGGGCTGTGAGTGAGAACAAGGATGTTAAGGCTCCCGAGGCAGTTCTTGAAAGCCTGTGGAAAGGATGCTTTTCCCTTCCCTCACGTGCACTTCTCTTGCAGGCACGAGAGTTAGCCGGGGTAGGCTGCAGCTTGTCCGGCGGCCTGACTCGGCGTTTGGAGGCGCTTTATCAGCGAGCCGGGCGGTGCGGCCCGTGGGAAGTGATAGCTGTGAGGAGAGAGCTGTCACTCCTCGGTGGTGAAGACAGTGCTCCTTTGAAGGAGGGGGTTTTCTCAGTCCCAGGGGAGCAATGAGAGAAGGAGAAGCGGTCTGACGCTACAGCCTGGAGTCAGAGGTGAAAAAGGGAGGGAGGAGAGCTAGAAATCTTTAAACTCAAGTGCACCCTGTTTTCCTTCCCCTGAGCCTTCCTCTTTTTGCAGGTGGGACTGAGCGTAAGGTAGCTCAGAGGGCGAGTTTTACCCCGACTTCTCTCTCGAATGAGACAATTTCCTGAAGCTGTTGCTTTGCTCCAAATGTGCCGTGTGTCCCAGAGGGGTTTGCAGTTGTCTTGCTTCTGGGTGAGCCAGCGTGTAAAGCTCCTGCTGCTCTGGGACGTGTGTTTTGAACTTGCTGGTGTTCTTGCTGCTAGAGGCCTGATGTCATGCACCTGACTTGAAATGTGACTTCAGAGGGGAGAGTCCAGTGCTTTCTCTGGGTCACACTTGTTAGATGCACATTTCAAATAGCGTGGGTGCCCTGGAAGCTTTTGCAGGGAAAACAGCTTGTTAAACCTCTTCTTGTATTGGTCTCCAGTGCTTGCCAAATATACTTAGCATTTCTACTGTAGTGGAGCAGCTGCCATTCTGAAAATGTGTGTGTATCTTTTTTTTTTTTCCGCTCCCCTTGTATCAAAGCGTATAACATTTCATGGGTGATGGGCCAAGAAATCACCCGGGATGGCTGGAGGAAAAAATAGATGTGGAAGAAGGAAGTTTTGTTCGGTGCCCCTGTAACTCAGAGGGACTCGCTGGAAGGCTGTTCCTGGAGGCTGATGCCGAGTACGGCCTGGTGATGCCAAGCAGGACTTCTTTCTCTTCTTTGCCCACAGAGGTGGCATGCTGTTAAGTTTAATTTTGCCTGCCTCGGGGCCTCTCCGTGTACGCTTTGGTATCACATGTCCTCTGCTGGGATTGTGTCGGAGAGATTGGAAGTGTTAAAGTTGTGCGGCTTTGGTTTATAACTGGTGCCAGTGCAGAGACAAAGCTGGTGCATGATGGATGTGCTTCTTCGGTGCAAGTCAAAGTAGTGATTCATAGATCTTGTGTTACTTTAAATATTCCTGATTTTTGGACTGCAGGATTGAAAAGTGGCTTCCAGCTCTGCCCATTTTTGTCTGATTTGACTGTCATCTGGGCTAGATTTTGCCAGCCCTGCAGATTAGGATATTGTGTTGCGCCTACTGCTTGTTATGAAGCTCCCAAGATTAACATTTTCAGTGTTGCTTGATCAGTGCTGAGCAATGATCCACCGTCATCTCTGCCTGTGTCTGAATTAGTCTTGCATTTCATATGGATGATGTAGAGGAGCGAAGCGTTGGTCAGCTCGTCCCTTGTGTGGAAGCACTCCTGCAGCAGCAGACTGGGAGCCAGGCTCTGGCAGCGCACTTGTCTTCTCCAGCCAGTCAGGTTCGGCATCGGAGAAGTGAAAAAAGAGGAACAAGGTAGTTTGCTTTTTTGATAACTGTTATCAAATATTGCTGACACATGCAGGTGACTCTGGCTGCTGCTAGCAGTTTATGTTCCTGCAGAGCTGGTTACCCAGCTTTAAGCAAGCGCATTATGCCTCGTTAACTCGTTGTGGCTGAGTAGGCTTAGGTTCTTCAATAGTCCTGAAGCTGAGCTACAAAAGCTTTCCCTCCCACCACCTCACAAATGGTCAAGAAGTTTCTTGGCTTTCACAGGCTTTTCAGCCTGCTCATCTCCCTGATGAAATATGAAATGTTAACGGTGGAAGTTTTTCTCATGAAAAACAGCTAAAACTCTTTCCCCTTATTGGAAACAAAACTCAGGTCTCACCTATGAAGTTAGCTTATCTGAAGGGGCCGTGGGGGATGAAATGGGAACAAGGAAGTATGCAGCTCCATTGAGCCAGAGGAATTTGTATTCTTCCTCCTGCATCTCTGAATTCCTGGATCCTGCATTGCAGTGACTTGGCGCTGCCGAGATCTGCCTCCCTGCCACACGCTTACCCAGTCTGCTAACCAGCTGCAGTCTGATGCTTATTTAGCCGGTCCACCCAAACCCCCTGGCACCTGATGCGATCAGCTGGTGGGGAGAAGAAAAGAGCTCCTGTCCAGAACCGAGCTCCCCCGGCGGGAGTTCCCTTTGCTAAGCTGTCCTCTTTGGGACCCTTTGCACGTAGCAGGATCGAGGCAGAGGGGCTGGAGCTCTTACTCGGGTCGCAGTCACCCTCTGTGCGTCGGAGAGGTCGCCTGTGTGGCCACACCAGCTTCAGAGCGGCTCTGTGCCCTCCTGTCTCAGTGCATGTCCACTTTAAGAGGGTTCATCTGCAATGCAGCTGTTAGCGGGGAAGTTCTGTAAATCAAGAGGGAGTGAGCGCAAGCGAGCCTGCTGTCTGCAGTTGTGGCTGGGTCTTCATCGCAGCCCAGGCAAACTTGCTCAGAAAGACTTCTTGCAGGACGAGGAGGAGGAGGAGGAAGGGGTGGCAGCAGCACAGTGCAGACAGTAGGGGCCCCTCCTTTTCGTGTCTGTGCCTGCACCACCTGCTCAGGGGCTAGAAAACGTGAAAAAGTGCAATGGGCAGCAGCCCTGGAACTGGAAAATCCTGTCATGCCTTTCCCCTCCTTGCTCCTCTGCCGCAGAGTCTAAGCAGGTGTTTGCTTAGGGCTGATCCTGTCAGGAGGTCTTTATGGCACACTCCCTTCTCACACAGGATGTCCTGTTACAGTTCAGAGCTGGTGAGCTTCTGCACGTGACTCAGAAAGGCACGGCGGCCCCGCCAGCCACCACTGTGTTGCTGTGCTCTCCTCCGCTGCCCGGGCTGTCAGAGCAGCCGCTCGCTGGTGCCGGCGGAAGAAGCCGGCAACCTGTGGGGATGTGGGGGTGCCCGCCTGGGGCCGGCTGGGGTGCTGCACCCCGCAGGCTGAGTGACCTGCTGGGAGGAGGACGAGGAGGAGGAGACGAAGAGCAGGGCCAAGTGCTGCGGTAGCCCTGCTGCAAGAGGGTCGGATGCACTGCTGGAGGGAGCTCTGCAGGTTGCAGCCCCTCGGGCTCACTGCGGGACTTTGAGCACACGGCGAGGAGCGGGCCTCGCTGTTGTGCTCCTCCCTGCCCCTGGGCTTTCCCAGCACACAGAGGCCCTTGGAGAGACAGCCTGGGGCCCTGTCGTGCCTGGGAGTGCTGGTGGGATTGCTTGTGGCTCCCTGGCCACTAGTTGCTGAGGACGTTCCGGTGAAGAAAGTCCTCCGCGGTGTCTGCAGCGAGGCAGCCAGGCAGCAGGATGCCTTCACAGGGACCCACGGGGATCCCTGGAGCCCCACAGGCCAGAGCCGGGGAGTGCCCCCAGCCCCTCCGCGAAGGCAGCAGCGGCTGTGGGAGAGCCCCCCTGCTTCCAACGCCGGTGTGCAGCAGGCAAGGCTCCCTCCTTTGCTGCACGTAAAAGTATTCTGGGCAGACTTTGCTACGGCTTTCTGCTTGTGTTGCTTTATTTCCACTTGGGAAAGCAGCTCCAGCCATTGGTGATGCAGGAGAAATAGCTGTATAACTCACCACCTGCTTTTTCTCCTCTTTGTTTCCCCTCTCTCCTGTTTGGACATTCGTTGTCCCTCTTGTAATAACTGAATTGTGCTAACCATGTATAAGCAATGTTCCCTCCCCTTTTGCTGGGGGACTGGCTGACTTGTAAGAAGTTATTTTTAGGGTTTGCTTCCTGGGATATTCTACCCGTGGCCAGTTATGGTGATGAAAATGTCACTGAGACGCATAAAGGACTCCCGGCTCATTGCTAGCATGCCTGATCTTTCTGTTGTAATGGTGCTTGGGGGGGAGAGGAGTCCCTTGCCACTGCATCACCTGTGGTCAGGGGCACAGCCACAATGACTGCAGCGCGACTCCCTGTGAAAAGCACGCTGAGCTCCCGTGGTAAGAGTGTTGGGCTGCAACTGCATTGGCCCAGGAAAGAAAAAGAAAAAGGAAAAAGAATTTAAAAGAGAGAGAGAGATCAAAAAGGCTTGTCTTGGATGCACTGGAATTTTTCTGCCTCTTTTTTTTTTTTTTTTTTGTTTTAGGGATGTCAGTGCTGCAGAGCTGTGTCACTATACAGGGCTGTCCCTAACAGGCAATTTGCTCCTCGTACTAGATGCATTACGTTGCGCTGGGTCGCTGCCAAATGCCTGGTCCAGACCAGAGGAGGTGTGCGCTTTTTCTTTCTAAACACCTCTCCCACCTCCCACCCCAGATCTGCTGCTCGAACACCCAAAACCAGTCGATCTTTATGGCAGCTATCTCTAGCTAGTAAAGCGTGAACGTAATACAGGCACATTACAGAGCCCAGCTGAGCGAGGCCATGGGTTGACAACGTGCGTTCCCTGGTGCCAGCGGTGGCTCAAGGAGCGCCTGCCTCTTTCTCTTGGGCTGTCTGTTCCTTCCCTGTGTAACAGCAGGTCCCTTTCCTTTTCTTTCTCCTCCTTTCCATCGGGAAACTAAGTTCAGAAGAACCCTTCAGAAGGGAGTTAGTGAAGCGGTGGGGATGGGAAGGCGATGGTTTCCACGCAGGTTTCTCAGAGCAGCCGTGGAAGGGGTTGCTGGAATCGCTGCTGAGAAGAGCGCAAGCGGAGCGTCGGAGCCACAGCATGCAGCTGCCCGGATCGCCCTCCTGGGAGCGGAGCCCCCTGGGCGGCTTCGGGGTGAGGTAGCAGGGAGGGCTGACGTGGCTTTCGGGCCTGGTGCCCTGCGGAGCAGGACACAGGTGGTCGTGGTGAGGGATGGTGGCCAACCTCAGCGGGTGGGCCTGTGCCATGCGACATGGGGCCTCGGCGGCTGCCCAGAGGGCTGGCAGATGCTGCTCCCTGACTGGGTGGTGGCTGTCAGGTTAATGGAGCTTAGAAACTGTTCTGCGTGTGTTTTTTGTGCTTTACTGAGTGGCAGCTTTTTCTGTTAACAAGTCTTCTTGCATCTTGTCTCTAGACACTAGCTAAGAGTACCTGTGTGCATTGTATACACAGGACCAGGCTTTGACTCCTCAGGAGCTGCAGGCAGCCACAGTGTCTGTCTTTTTATCTCCCCTATCCCCCCATGGTCTTGACTGCTGGGTGGACTTACTGACATGTGGTGCATTTTGCCCTTTTGTAGAAGTGTTTTGGTGGTTCTGCTATACGCGATACTGGATTTGGCACACATGTGCATTTTAAGTCCTCTCTCACTTAGGTTTCTTGGTAGCCTGTTCTGTATTTACAGCTTTCTCTGCTTGATTTAAAGCTGTTCCAGTATCAGGAAGGGAACTAAGACTTAAAATGGATGGTTTGGCCTTTTTGTTTAATTATTCTAATCCCCCGAGACTTGGTTTTTCTTATTGTTGTCAGAATAGCCTGTTTTGACAGGTATTGTGTCTCTTGGAGAGGAGTTGTTCAGCACTTGGGTGCGGAACCATTCGTCTATGCCCTCAAGAAGATTTTGTGTTTAGTTGGCTCCTCTAGTTCGTGTCCCTCAAACACCAAAATCAAGGCAGCATTTCCAGCATTCCTCCCTCTCTCACCTGGTTGGAATAGCTGAAAGGGAAGCAATGAATACTGTCTTGCTGTTCTGCGGACATGGGCCCCACCGTGTCTTGTGCAGTGAAGAAGAGCTTTCTACTTAATGACAGTGTTAGGAGCATGCAGAAAATTTGTGCTTTGGTTTCTTTCCCAAGCTTCCATTGTTTAGGTTCAAACATGCATTTCCTTGGTTCATTCAAAAGAAATCCAGCTGTTTGATGACCAGTGGCCACATTGTAAGTACGATGTTTTCTTGAAGGATCACACCATACAGGTGTTCTGATGGAAGACTGGGGGCTGGATGCAGTAGCTCTGTGGCTTGGATGGCCCTGGCAGTGACTTCTGAACTTAAATGTGACAAGGTTGTATGAGGAGCCTGCACAGCTCCTCCTGCATGGAACCGCCTTATGGATTTAGTTCATATGTTGGTAAAGGTGGAGTTGTAATGCGTGGAACTTCCTCTTCCAGGTGGGGTTTTCCCAAGGTTTTGTTAGGGATGTGCTCGCTTTTGGACAGGAATGGATGTTTAGTCTTGTCCTCCAGGGGATTGATTTCCACCCCCACCTCCCTTGTCCTCCCAATATTTATTTTCCCCTACATTAAAGAAGGCTTTTCTACTACGTTGTGCTCCTCTGCACCACTAGGAAAGCATTCCTGCAGCTTTTTTTTTTTTTAGTCACTTACCCTCAGTCTTGCTTTGCTGTTCCCCTCACCATCTGCCTAATGAATCCATAGCTTTCATTGAGCAATTTGGCATCTGACATCCTCTGTCCTCCCAGTGCTGCTATTGGGCAGGCAAGTATTAGCACCATTTTACACTTGGAAAAACCGAGAGAGTCGCAAATACTAAGGTGCTTTACAGAACACTTGGCAATAAGCCACGATGAGTCAGGAAGAGAGTCCAACTGTTATTCTTTGCCGTAACAGTGATACGGAGAGCATAGGTAGAAAATGGACTGTGGGCATTTGGGAGGAAATAATGTGGACTAAAACATATAGTATTAAGAGGAGTTGTCATCTAGTTTGCTGGGTATTGGAATAAGATTTTGGCAAGTTCCCTGTACTGCTTTTCACTCTGATCTGCTTATTGTTATCGAATGTAGTGCTAAAATATGCTGTGTTGGGCATGCCATGTTGGCGAGCTTGGACTCGCTACCATTCTGTTGTTTTTCCAGGTGAGAAGAGAGAGCTTGAAAACTAGAGGTAATTGCAATTTGTACAGAAGACTCTTTTACAGGTGACAGCAAACAGGACATGTTTGTGGAGACCAACCAGAAAAAGTAAAGGAAATCACTGAGATAGAAAACTGTTTCCTTGTGACTGCATAGGTCCCAGCTGCAGTGCACTGCTCTCTGGAAGGGCTAAAAGTAAGATGGTGCAAGTGAGAACATGGAACTCCACGATCTAAAGGAGCTGCACTACCAATAAATGTATAATTTGTAACTAAAATTAGCAACTGTGCCTGAGAGTGAAAATAAAAGCAATCTTAGGATGAGAATTCAGATAAATCCTAAAATTGGCTTCATTTCAGGATCTAAGTAATTGAGTCAGTTGTGAAAACATAGATCATGGGATGCTGTTCCCTTTTCCTACTCACCGTGTCCCTAGCTAACTGATCGGTCTGTTTGTGCAGTGGTTTCCTACCTCCCGGAGAACTTGTAAACATTCACGTTAACGTATGGTTAAGGCATTTGAAGTCTTTCCAAAAGAAACAGCTGTAGAAGTACAAGGTATACTGCTGCAAGCCCTCTTGATCATACGATAATGTCAAGCTAGAATGAAGTCTTCAAGAGTGGAACATCCTTTGCCACCCAGGGAGGAATAAAATCTTGGATGGGTTTAAGAAGATTACTGTTAGCTCATCAGAAGGAATAATTAGAAGTTATGGGACGGAGCTGAAGAGCTGTCATTAACTGAAAACTGGTTCGGGGTAGGGAATAGAAAATGGGAGGGAATGACCGGAAAGCCATTCTGTACTTAATAATGTGTATGCCAGGGATACTGCTCTCTTGGCAAACAGCAGGATTCAAGTTTTCTTTAGAAGGCAGTTAGCGTGCTGCTGAGGTGTGGGAAGGAGTATCCATGTGAGGGGGGAGCTGACGGACAAGGAAAATCCTAGGGAGGGGTGGAATGTGATAAAGGTTAATTAAAGTGTGCTGTGAAAGCTAGTTAGATGTTCTTGTGTGCCCTTTCTGTAATAAGAGACAAATTTGGTTATGCAACAAATTGAAAATTTATCTTTTCAATAATTCATTTCAAACTTGCTGCCTTGAGACACATCACAGAGTGAAAAAAAGAATGAGGAACTTGTGTGTAATTAAAGTCAGCGTCTGTGGAGAGGAATTCTTTTTAGGAAGTAAAGGGCTTAAGGACTTACTTCTTCAGGTTATTTGTGTTTGGCACTGGGAGATTAATCCCTTTTCTGCTTTATGTGAGGTGACTGGGACAGCCTTGAAACACAGATCCCTGTGTCTTTTATTTGTAGTTGCTCTGTCCCCAGCTTCAGGGAAGAATACGAGACTTCCCCTGCCTCAAGCTTCCCTTTGGAGACATACCCTTTCCTGGCACCACAGCAGGAGAGTGGAAGGTGAGGGAAGGGGTGGAGGTTTGCCTCCAGCATTGACAGTGATCTCTCCTATAGCTTGATAGGAAAAAAGAAAATAAAAAAGGACATCCAGTCAGCAGCCTTTTTCAGTTGGTCTTCTCTGCCATCTGGCTGTCCTGATGTTCCAGCATTGTCAGTTCCAGGTGTAAGTTGAATTGTTTCTGTTCTACCTGAATTAACAGGTTTCAGCCACTGTTATCAGGGAACGAGAGACAAAATGAATTGGTGGTCTGGCAATGAGTATGTATTATATACAGCAGCTCACAGTGCTGACCATTGTGGCTTGACTTTCTCTGCTTTTGGAAATTGTTTTTGTCTTTGCTTGCGTTTTAGCTTTGTTTTCTTCATCTTTAGCCTGTTAGTGTAACATAATGCTACTGAGGACTAATGCTGGCGTGTGGACCTACGCTAGCGCTGTTGCACGTAACTTTTTGGCCTCCAGGTTGCAAAGAACTTTTCTGTGGGATTGTAGGTTTGGTTTTTAATTTTATTTTTTTGCTCTGGCGAAGGGGAGGGGAGATAGGACAGGGAAAGCTTCAAGAATCAGTAATGCAGCATCCCATGTGCTGGTTTGAGAAGTTGTGTGGTGCAGATCCGCATAAAAGACACTTCAGAAGCAGGGTTTTCTCAGTTTTTGTACCTCATGAAGAGGAATGTTAATGCTGTGAAGGAGGGCGTGAAGCACAGTCCTGCCAGGCTCCGTCCTGTGGGCTGCCTGGATGTGGCGAGTGCTTGGAAATAACTTTTTACGCTGGAGCTATGAACACTGTTCTGCTTCTCTCTGGGGGTGTTCTGCTGGTTGCCTCCAAGCAAACGGGGCTTCTGCTCGCGACTAGCTTTAAGCAGTATTTGAACTGAAAGCATGAAGGCTATAATTTCACACCTTCTCTGTGGCAAGTGATGTTACAAGATATTAGCCAGTTCAGTACACAAGTCTTAAGAATATAAACTGTGTTAGTAGCTGGAAGCCCTGGTGATTCTGCAGGTTTTGTGGAGCAAACTGAACCACGGGAAGAAGTTGGGCAGGGACTTCTGTGACTTTGCGAGTGGGTTTGAACTCTTGTCTCGGCTGACCGCCAGCGAGAAGCGTGCCAGCTCCTGTGCTCGGCTGCTCTGTAGCTTCACAGACGTGAAAGGCTTGTAACAGCCTTCCCTTCCAGGCTTCCAAGAGAACATCGTGGCAGGCTTTCAGCTGAAGTTCACTATCCAGGGTCTGGCTGTTTGGGGAGGGGGAATATTCATTTGTTTGCTTGTTCTTTTCAGTTGCCCACGTGGTTGTAATTTAAGGATGTAGTTGCATATCAGAGGTAAAGATATTTCTAAATCCACGATGTAATCGTTGACCCCCAAAAGCTGTCAAAGTTTGTCTCAAGTAAAAAAGAAGAGTTGTTTTTCGTTTGTTTTTTTCCAATTGTTGTGTTTTAAAATGAAGTGTTGTTCATTTTTAAGTCATGAAGTATACCTTAATTGCAAACTGGAGCTCTTAAAGCCATCCCTCTCTTAAACTATCAGTTCACTTGGAGTAACTGTGAACCCAAATGAAGGGCAAATAGTACTTGGTTTTGAATTATCGGTGTTTATGGAAAGGCGAACTGTTTCCTTCCCTCCTGCCCTTGCCACAAGAAGGGCATTGCTTTTGTGCGATGTAAACTGCATTTAGTAATGGCCTTGTGCTTAAGAGCATCTTATTAATGAGGCCTATTAACAATAATGAAAAATGGCAGCCTTAAAGTGCAGAGCTAGTCAGAAAAATGATTCTCCAGGAATGCCGGGATGGCTGCGTACTCTTTCTTGGCTTATTTAATTTAGAGGGTGGGGGAGGAGCGCGGTCTCGACTCTGAAACTAATTGTTGTACAGATGTGCCCGTGATCTGCAGCTCCCGCTGGGGACTGGCGGGGCTGGGGCTCCTCGTGCTCGAGAGCTTCCCAGGCTGAGCCTCGCTGAGCCTGGCGTGGGCTTGCCTTTGCTATCCCAGGCCTCAGCAGGACGAGCAGGAGCAAACCCCAGCTTCTGGTCTGTCGGAAGGAGCAGATCTGACTCAGCAACACAGAGCAGTTGTGTGGAGTAGGAAAGTGGTGTTTTCACGTAGTTATTCATCTGGCTATGTTTGTGTTTTAGTGTGTTGCCACCTCCGCGTCGTGTGCTGTTTTAGTTGGGAAGGATATGCGTCGCTTTTCAGTGCGTGAATAATTCTGCTTAAGGAAAGGGGAGGATTGGCAGCAGCTATATTGATCCAATAATGTAAAATTATTTAAAAAAAAAAAAAAAAGTAAAATTAATGTAAAAATACAAAAAAAGTCCCCACCGCATTCCTGCTTAGGAACTGATAGAGAAGGCTGCATGGATGATGTCTATTCATGTGAATAAACAGTAAGGCATTACAGGGAAAGTCTGGAGAAGTGGAAGCTCCCTTTATCTCTCTGCCTTAGCATCCTCCCACTCTGTGCTGTAGCCAGACGTCCACGCTAATAATTTCCTTTTGAGATAGGACAGCCTGTCATGCCACACTGCAGGCTTGGAATAGCTTCCCCTAATATGGGACCAGCTTGTCCATCCTCATTGAAAAGGATTTCTGTGCTTGTTCTCTTACTCTTCTGTTTGTGCTATGTTCTTCTTAAGGAATAGGAGTTTGGGGGTTTGTAAGGGTTCTGTATCTTGGGAGAATTTTCCTTCTGTGGGAGGGTTTTATGGCAGAGGGGGGATTGTTTCACATAAAGGGGATGTTTCTTCTCCTATTTTGGAGGCAGCGTGATTTGCTGGAGAAGGTTGGAGGGAGACGTGATTTCTTGGCTCTGTACCCTGGCTCCCACCTCAGGCTAAAAGTATCAGGCCCTTCAGCGTTTTAATTGGACTTCATCTTCTCATAAGGCACCCACCTTTTAACTGCCGTCTGTGGCAGGACCGTGTGCTTGGAGCTTGGTGGTCCTAGCCGGGCGGCTCGGTGGTGGTTCCTCTTCTTTGGTGCTGAGGAGAAGGGCGGCGGTGTCTGCTCCTGGAGCAGCCATTTCTGCGCCATCATGGAAGCGTTTCAAACCACCTGCCCTTGTCTCTAACTGATGCCTCTTCCAGGTGGAGGTGGAGGGGCTGGGGGGGCGGTTCCTGTAGCTTTTCGGGCTGCGTTACTGCTCACATGCTTGCCCTTCACAGAAGCTGGGGTCGGCGTGTTTGCCGCCGAGCACTCTGACCCTACCGTAGGCACGGCCGAGCCCTCTGCAGGAGACACTCGACGGCTTGAAAACAACCTGGGCTTGTGGCTGAGGCTGTTTGCGCAGGGAAACCAGAAACCGATGGATGCCGAAGGCGTGCAGGAGCGTCGGCGAGCGGCTTGGGTTAAAGCGGAGCTGGGGACGATGCTGCGCCGAGCTGCTGCATCCCCGGCGGAGCAGAGGCTGCGACGAGCTCGCGCTGCAGGAAGCGGGCTGGCGCGCGGCGGAGGAAGTGGCTGGCAGCGGCGGGGAGCGGGCCGCTGCTGGGGCAGTCTGGAGCGCCGCTGCGGAGGTGAGGGGAGGCATCAGCTCTCGGTGCAAAACATGTTGTGGCCTGGCAGCCAGAAACGCTCGACCGTGCCAGGTTTGCGTGCGTGCTGTTTGGCCGGATTTTGTTTTTCCAGGTCTCGCTCTCCTGCTGTACGTTGCCACAAGGCCAAGATTTGTGAGTTTGACCCAGAACTGCGGGGAGGTGCCTGTGTTCTGTTTGCTCAGCCTGCTGCGTTTGAAAAGGTTAGGGTTTCTTTACTGAAAAATCAAAATTGCAAAGGCTGCCCTGGGCTGTAATGTGCTCTAATACAGTGTTAACAAAGGGAGGGGAAAAAGCAGTCGCAAAACTGAACCTGGTGATGAGAGTGTGTGCTACAGCTCAGACCTTGCAATTGTCACCTGCTCTCTTTGGTCTCCTCTCCTCCTGTTTTAGAGGTGGATCCATGCTCCTGCTGGGTGTAATTTGTCTTGGCATACCCAGTATTGCTGAAAATCAAGTTTGTGGGTACCCTTTGGAATCGGATATTTCATCATGTGTTCTGTAGTCGCATCTGTGATGTGGTGTCACTGCCAATTTGCATAGACAATATTAATTCTGCTATTTTTTAAACTTCTAAGTGTTTTGTAAAGCAATTTTGGGGGCATAGAATTTGTGTTACTTTCTAAATTTTACTTTATATGTGTTATGCTTACTGAGTCTAGATAAATCTTTTTTTTCCCTCTGCCTCTTCATTGGCTTGGTCATTCAGTGCTGCAGCCCAGAGTTTTATTACTCACGCTACTGGGTTGACTGTGTTGGCTGATGAAGGAAGGCTTTTACATCTGTGAATCCTTCACTAAGAGATGATGTCTTTTGCAGGAGCTGCCACTTCATCTCCTTTTTTCTCTTTCTGTACTCTTTTCAAGAGCCACAGTAAAGCATTGGGAAGACAAGACACTTTGTGGTAACCTGCCATCTCTTACGAGATCCCTGGAACGTCTTTGACCACAATGGGTCGATAAGAGTATAAATGGCTAGGTGCTGCTTCAGGATGCATTTCAGGTGTGGATGTTGGACCTTAGTTTGTGGGTAGCTGGTGTTGAAGAGGGGGTGCCATTTATAGGAAAAAGAAGTGCCCTGTATTGGAAGTGCCGGTAGCAAATGGGTATCTCTGAGGCAGTATTATCCTTTTCCTTAAAAAGAGGATGTTAGACAGTGAGATACCTGTGGTTTGATCCTGCCTTACTCATAGCTTGTGTGGCAATGAGCAAGTAATTGCATTCAGGTGTTTGTTCAGCCTTGGTGTTAAATTTGGACAGAAACCCAATACCCCCTCTTCTTTCTTCTTCTTTTCTTCCTTTTTGTCTGTCTCCATTCCCTCTTTAGGAGTAGCTGAAATTTAATCAAAGCACGTCAGATTGTTGGGCAGGCAGCATCTATGGAAAGCAGAGAGTAATATCGGGCCTCAACCTCTGAAAAAGCAGACCAATTTGAGCTTCCGATTGAGTTTCTGCAAAACAGAGTATTCTCCTTTTTGAATTACTGCTTCTATTAGGCTAAATGAATTGCCATTTAAAGCACTTGAAAATCCAGGGCCATAAGGTGTTGTAGGACATGCTAGGTGTTCTTTTTGCAGCCTGTACCAACAATCTGGGCCTGCATGTTATTTGAAGGGCATTTCAAATCATTTTCTGATGCTTAGTCATGACTCGTCTATATGCTATCATGCATTTACTACATGATAAATGGTGACTTCAACGATTTATATGCTAAGTGGAAAGCTCTTTCCTATACATGCATATGAAATATTTGCTAATAAGCTATCAAGTTTTGAGTCATTCCAGTCTCTATTGAGGTAGTTGATTAGAGGTGGTTTAATGATGCCCTCAGAGCTTTACTAACCAGAACCTTATGAATTAAAACAGGAGCAAATATTTATCTATGTAATAAGGTCTTATGTGCTGAGGGGTCTCGAAGTACACCACAAGCTGGCTACGCTAACAGGACCACTGAATTGCAGTCATGGGGTGGAGAATCATGGAACAAGGGTGTTTCTCAAATTTGAGTTGGACCTGAATGATTCTATTGACTAACTCAGACGTGAAGAGGCAGTTAGCACGTTGGGAGTATGATGCTTCAGCATGAAATCAGGAGAAATAATAAAGCTGCCTTTTTTTTTTTTTTTTTTTTTTTTTTTTTTTTTTTTTGCTCTTTTAGTAGTGTGAGAAACTAGGGGAAGCAGCTAGGTTTAACTTGTACTGATGAACACAGGAAGATGCAAAATAAATATCTGGGGTCTTTACTGGACTATATCTCTGCCCAAATATGACTCATTGTTTCTTTTGTCCACATTATATTCCTGAGAGCATTTGATCACCGCAGAGCTGCACACTGATTTTGCCCGGTGGTTAAGACTCAAGAATGCATCTTAGGATAATGAAGGCAAGTCCCTAAAGACAGCCTCTCTCAGAACAGCTGCCTTGAACAGGGTGAGCAGGTCCCTGCCGGGAACGGGCAGGAAGCAGACAACTCTGGAAACGTACCTTAGAGCTGCAGGTGGTTAGTTCTCTGAGATACACTGCAAGTTTCTCCCTTAAGCAGACAGTGATGTGTTTCTCTAGATCTGTTACTTACTACGTTGTTTTACCCTTAAAGCGTCCATTTATTTTAGTCACGGAGTCGAGTGTAGTATCATTTTAATACTTGAATATTTCTCAATATGTGGTCTCTGTTCTGTCCTTGTAGGGCAAACTGGGAGCTTTTAACTTAAGATCACACAAATTCTTCCCTGTTCTAGCCTGCCAGCTTCCTCACCAGCTAGAACGAGGGAGGGAGTTGCTCTGCGTGATCACAGACACAGGAGGAGATGCTGCTCGCTGCTTCTGGGAGTTGGTGTGCTCTGGTTTTGGCTATGCCTGTTACAAAGCAGTAGACAGCCTGACAGGTATCAGACACCGTCTGTTTTCTTCATTGGTGAGGTCCTTGGTTCTGCCTGTCAGTAGCCAACTGCATAATTGCTTTTTGGGAAATCAGTGTGTTTCACTAGCTGCTGAACAGCCTGTCTCTAAAGCAATGCTGTCTCAATAGTAACGTCATATTTGTGTTATTATAGTCCAGATCTCCTGGTATTACATTATTGAGCTTTATTTCTTTCTTTTAGGTGCAGGATCTAGGGCTGCTCAAGTTGCAGTCCTGGCTGTACTGCTGACTCCTTGGGATTTTCAAATAAATTTGCTTTATTCTCAATGTGATGAGAGGATGGTAAAGATGGATCTTCATTCTGTTCTTATAAAAATGATGACCTCTTATATGAATGTCAGGAGTTATGAAGGGAGAAGGCTGAGGGAGCTCTGAACAGTTGTCTCTTGCGATGAATCGGAAATTAGAGGTAGGCTAATTCAGTCAGAAGACAAGAACATCATATGGGCTGACATAAGCCTCTTGTGGGCACTAATTATTGGAGTATGGTAGCGAAGGACAACGAAATCACACTCTAGAGCTGCATGAGCAGTTGCAGCCAGTGTGAGCTGTGTGCTGCTGCTGAAAGCAGCAGCCTTTCTCCTGACCATTTGTTCCCTCCTTGCACTAGCACAAATTCTTTATATAGTTACATGGCGAACCAGGTTAATGATGGATCAGTTCAGCTCTCCAGTTCAGTGCTCTGCCGCACAAATGCTTGCGACAGCATCAGGAGCAAAGAGGATGCAGGGCCGTTAGGAAACAGGGCAGGGGAAGGATGGGACTGCAGCGGCTGGCAGTGTTATAGCGAAGGAACCTCCTGTACCTGCTGTTGTACAAACCTGCACCACTGACAGTGCCAGAGGAGGGATCCCTTCTTTCTTCCTAGAGATACTAAAAAAAAAAATAAAAATCAGGCTTTGTCTTGGCTCTGGCCTTTTGGGGAAGAGGGTGAGGGGAATCAGTGTTGCAGGGGAATCCTTTAGCTCACACAGCTCTACTGCTGGAATCCTCAATTCCAGTAGCCCAGGTAGGAAATCGGAGATGCCACTGCATTTCTGTATGGCTGAATGACTAAAATATCATCGGAAGGGTAGAATGGCTTTTTGGAGGAAGCAGGAGGTTCTTCAGTCTAAATGGTGTCTTGCTCTGGTGCTGGCTTTGCTGGTGTGCGCTTGTCTTTGCTGAAAGAGCTCTTCTAATGAAGCACGCAGGAATTGCTCTGCCTGTGAAATGTATCTACTGGGAGGCATGATCCAAGCAGAAATGAGGACCAGCAGCAGTTAGCATCACCTCTAGCAAGGAATTTTAATGTTCTGGAAACATGGACTTGATCAGATGGCATTGTCTGACCCCTCTCATGCAAGCCTCAGTTTTCCTCTGAGGCACAGGTACGGAAGCTGAGATTTGGGTCTGAGTCTGGATTATCTATTTAAAGCCACTGCATGGTTGAAGAGAATGTCTCGCAGTCCTAATGCCGCTTGAATGAAGAGATCTCAACGGTGTGTCTCCCTTCTCTGGTCGTTTTGGGAACTTATTTCCTACCATTGGAGGAAAAGCTAAGCTCCAGGGGTGGGAGCGGGTTTCTCTGTGATCCCTCGCGGTGTCATTGCCCACACGGTGAGTCACTGGTAATGCCCGAGTTCTTATTTTTAGTCCTGTTGCTGCCATCGGGCCGAAACCATTGGCCAGTGAGAGACTTAAGCGAGGAGATAAACATGTTAATCTCCCTAGGCCTTCCCCCTCAGCTGCCGCCTCTGTGCTTTTGCGCATCTCAAGACGTAGCTTTTCCTGGACCATGGGGCAGAATGACGTCCCCGGCGTACCCTGGCAGGATGTCATTCAGAGCTTTTCACTACTGGGTGCTGGAGCTGGGAGGAATGCCTCTCCGCGCATGTGGGCCTGCATGCGCAGACGGGCAGCGTGCTTTCCCTGCAATGAAGGCAGCCTGGGCACGCCGTTACTTCCTACCCTGGCACCTTTGCCATCAGGACTTTTCAGGGAGCATCCATTCTTTCCTCAGGTCTTGGCACCATGCTGCCTTTCCCTCCCTTCCCTCAGGAAGAGACCTGAAAAAAACTAACAGGATTATTTTCTGTAAGCTTGGTGTACCAGTTGAGAGACTCTGTCTCCTTTGAGCTTTTGAAGCCTCCTGTTGAATTGATGGGCAAGGTCACCGGCCTCTCTCAGTGATGCTGCAGGATTCTAGTAACAGTCTGTGCATTCATTCTTGCGCTTGGTTTCATTACTTGCTGTCCTGGCATGGCAAAGGAGTCAATATGGGAGTACTGCTGAGTGCTGCTTTGGTGGTGGGCTGGTGGCACTGCAGGCTGAACAGGACGTTTCTTCTGCCCCTTCCTTCCATGCCCTCTTTCCCAGCTACCTCACGTCCTGAGAGCAAACTGTTTGTAGATCCCAGGATTCCAGCTCTTTGCTCTCTGCTTTTTGTTTTTTTTTCCTGTTTTTCCCGTGTGTGACTGAACTTTCCTGGGTCTTCTCCAGAGTTCTGGCTTCAAAGCTGATGCAAAGCTGCCTCCTGTTTGCTTCCTCCCCTGTAGTGGCAGTTTGACAGACAGAGCCGGTGTTGGGGAGCAGGGTGCCCGTGGGTGCCTGCGGTTGTGCTCAGGGACCGCCGCGATGGGGAGGGCTGTGTGCAGGTTCCTAAATCTCTGTGCTCGCTGGGCTGGGGATTGGCGCTTCATGCTGCTCGTTCTTGCACTGAAAATGGAGTTGGCTGCAGGCAGCGTAGTTGAGATCTGAAATGTTACCACCTCACCCCCACGTGCTGTGGGTACTAAGAGCTGCTCTCCATATGGCTTTCCCTTTTCATACATCTTTTCATTTATTTATTTTTTGTTTGTAGAACTTGTTTCTGGATGTGTTGAGTTTGAGTGGAAAAATGCACAGGACTGGGCAAACTAAGCGTAATTAGAAATGTCTCGCTGTGTGTCTGTTTTTCCCCTCTTCCTCTTACTCCTCCTCTCCCAGTCTGAGGAGAAGAATCGAGTACCTGAAGGTGATGCACAGAGAGCTTGGTGTCTCTGCTGGCAGCGTAGCAGAAGGTGTGATTGCAGCACAAAGGAGGTACTTCGCAAACTTTATTCTCAGCAGCGTGGAGATAATAGCAACGAAGCCACAGTGATGTGGATTTTGGTGTGGGCTAGCAACTTAAGTGCATATGCAGGTCCTCAGCAGGTCTGTGTGATTTGCATTCGAGTCCCCACATCCCACTATTATTACTCCTGCCAGTGAGTACAGTGCTAACATGGATATGCCTGTTCACGCTGCGATTAAACCTTTGATTGCAGAGTAGACATCTCCATAAAGCTTTGAGGCTCTTTTGCAAGGACAGAAGGTGCCCAGCAGGAACAATCCCAGAAGCTGGGTGTCTGTCTCCTGCTTGTGAGTGCCAGCTTCAGAGGAAATTTAGGCAGCTTGCTTATCACTGCAGTTTTACTCCAGCTCTCATTCTGCTGCTGCACTTTTAAAGTGGAGGTCTTGGCTTCCCAGAGAACAGCTGCTTATGGTATCTCCTTGCATAGGGTCTTGTTCACTAAAGCCCAGCCTCCTGGAGCTTTTCCAGCCCATAGCCCTATGGAGAAAAACCTGTGTGACCACTTGAGTTGTTACAGGCAACAGCTTGCCTGTAACAGTGCTGGATGTGTCATCACTGGACCATAGGGACGGGTGACTTCTGTCCCCTCTCTTAGCAGGGGCGAGGAGATGGGTGGGCTGAAGATGCTGCTGAGAGCCACACACCCGTCTGCTCAGGGCAGCAAAGGGGGACAGTGGAAGGCCTGGGGTTTTGACAGCCTGCGCCTGTGCTGTCCGCAGCGCGTCAGGGACCCTGGTGTTCCTAATGCCCCAGAGGTTGAGAAAGTCGGTGCTGTGGTGGTGGTGTGCATGGGGAACTGCCATGACTTCCATGGCTTCTGGAATGTGGGAAAAAAGGATCTAAAACCTAGGAAAGTGACCAAAAAGCCCAGCACCTCACACACGCTGCAGCGTGCTTTGCTTTGCTCCTCCACGCGCATTTGCTGCCAAAGGAGCGGAACTGCAGCTGTGGCAGGTGTATTCCTAACCACAGTTACACGCCGCAGGAAACTCTGGGAGCTGTTGGCAAAGCTGCTTTGCAAGTCCCGGCAGCTGGGCTGTGGTTTGTTTGGGCGATTTTGGTTTGAGGAGGCCCTGATTTTTCCAAAGCTCTGGAGACGGTGGTTGTTGGGAAGGTGACTGCTCTGCCCTGCGGATGGGCCAGCCCTGCAGCTCCCCGGGGCCAGTGCCCGGAGCACTGCAGAGGTTAGGGAAGGACTGTGGGGACGGCAGGGCCAACCCTGAGACCACCTTTGGTCCGATTCTTGGAATCAGCGTAACAGATACCTGCTGCTTCCCAGCGCCTTCTGGGTGTCAGAGGAGAGGTGCCGACAGCTGCGCTCTGCTGCTGCTCAGCTCTTGACGCAGGGCTCACCAGCAGCGCTGGCTGTGCCGGCTGCTGTGCTGGCCGTGCAGAAGTTGTCCTCTTGTCCCTGCCAGAAGCCTTCCCTGCCACCTCCTTCTGTGCCTGCTGTAGGCTTTCTCTGAGCAAGCTCAAGAGCCTTTCCTCCTGCTCTCCCGGAGCTAGGGGTTGGACGGGGAAAGCGGTTTATCCTCTCTGTGGATGTGACTTCCCTGTCTCCACAGCGTGGCCAAATGATGACAGCGAAAATCCTCGCTGACCTGTTTTGCAGGACTTGTGCAGCCTTTCCCTGAGGCTTAAAGGGGAACTTCCACCCCGCAGCTGAGAACAGCCTCTGTGCAAACTGATGGCCCATCCACCTCCGGTGGGTGCTTTGCTGCGGCGTCAGCTCCTTTTGAGCTGCTTCTGCTGGATCCTGTCCCTCATGGTGCAGGTCCCTCTCCCCCTTACTCCTACACAGCTGCACATCCACGGATGCTCTACTCTGTCCCCAGTGTGGACCTGCTCTCTGAGCATTCAGTTTCCCATGGTGTTCCTGCCCGTGTTGTCCTTCTCCTTTTCAGCCGGGGTGTATAACTAGGGCGTCGTGCTCTGGACCCGGCTCCCCACGCCTGCAGGGAAGCTGCTCCTAGTTCTGGCTCTGCACCTGTGAAGCCGCGTGGCAAGAGAGGAGAATTGCCTCCCGGCTTCTGAATGAGGCTGCGGCCAGAAGGGAGTTAGCCTCTGACGTATGGATGATGGGACGGTGAACGCACGACATCACGGATAGACACGTTGGCATAGGTTAAGAAGGTCAGGATGGCAAGGCAACATCTGCGTAATCCCTTCGCTATTTTGCGTGGAGATGAATGAGTGGCTCTGGGGGTGGGGAGAGGCAGCAGGATCGCTGGTAAGAGGGCAGGCGCGAGTGTGGTTACACGTTTGATATTATTTTATTTTTAACAGGAATGAATAGATTTATAGGACAGTAGCAGTAAAACCTGCATTAAGCTGGCAGCCCTCAGGGCTTCGAGAACTTCCTAGAGTTTCCCAGGTGAGCTGAAGGCAGAGGTTCCCCGCAGCTCAGAAGCTCTTGGAGAGCTCCCAGCAGAGCTCGGCATTGGAGGGGACAGCACGTTTGTGCCGTGATAAGCCTTGCGGTCCCCAGCCTGCCTGCCCCCAGCTCCCCAGCACACAAACCTCTCTGCAGGCGCCGGTCCAAGCGCAGCTGCTGCGTTTCCCCGGGGCTCTCACCGTCCCCAGGAACAAGTCCCGCTTTCGGGGTGCCCATAGCCAGCACATGGGGAGGAGGTGTGCTGGGGATAAGGTGCGTTTAGAGAGCTGGTGCATGCACAGCACTCTGCTGTGGACAAGTATGGTGTAGTCCAGACACCTCACCCCGCTTAGGGTGGGGTCTCCGTGTATTTTTAGGCTTTCTGCAGCGTGCTGCGACTTCAGGGAGGAGAAGAGGAGCAGCAGTCCTTGCAGCACCTCCGAACTGCTTGCCTTGCAGTCTTATCTTCCTTTGTGGATGAGTTTTCATGCGGGCAGTGACAGCTACCCGCAAAGCTGCAGCCTCAGTGTTTTCCTGCGCCTCCGTGCCAGCAGGGCTGGCGGTGCTGCTCTGGCGTGTGTTTCCTGGAGCGAGCCCCGTGCGGAGCCGGCGGCTGCTTTCCACCTGCGCCTCCCGGTCAGGGAGCAGGAGGCAGCGCCCGGCCGGAGCGGTGCGGAGCCGGCGTGCTCCAGCCGGGCGCTTTCTGGAACGGCGCGTGCGGGAGCAGCGGCTGCGCTTTTGGGCACGGAGGCCTCGTCTCCCGTGGAAGCCGGGAAGACAGAGCCCTCCTCTGCTCCCTCTGGAACAAAACCAGTGGATGACTAATGCTCTCTTTGTAAATACAACTTATCCTATCAGCGACTAATGAAGCCCCCCCCCNGCTCAGAGCAAGGCTGCTGCTGGAATCTCTTTCCTCTTGTTTTATTTCACTTGTAGCAGCGCCCCTTTTCCTTATGTGAAATGTAATTCCAGATGGTAATTTGTGTATTCATTTTGTATTCATTTTGTTAGGGTCACAGCACGCTCTCAAAGCGATCTTCTGTTCCATATGTTGATCTTTCCTTCTCAGACTGGAACCCGAGTCACTTCTGCAAATCTAGGTGCTGTAGGAGAACTGATCCTTACTTTAACTTTTTTTGTTGGATATTGACATAGGTAAAAATTCTGACAGCATGCTGATAGTCCTGCACATTCGGACCATGCTTAGGATGCTTGCTCCTGCTTGTATGTCTGGGCCTTGCAGAAGGGGCATCCCTTTCTGCTCTTGGTGCTGCCAACAGGCAGCTTCCAGCCTGCAGGTGAGGAAGCTTGTGGGCTTGCTAAAAGCTCTCGGAGGAAGCTGCTCGTTTCTAGTGCTGTGCTGGCTGTCCCTCCCAAAGCACACAGTATATTAACTAGCTGCCCAAAACAATATTCACCAAGATGTGTATGGAGGTACTAACTGCATTGGGTGAGGGTGTGATTAAGAAGCAGGACTTGCAATTCAATAGAAAGTGAAGTTTTGGATAGAAATTGTGTATCAAATAGAGAAATTGTAACAGAAGTTCTCTGGACCCTGCTCTGTGAATTGCTTCCATGGTCCCAAAGGTTAATCATCATCTGAGACAGATCTGTAGCAGACTTGAGCAAGACTGCTCGAGTGCTGTCTTGGATCTGGCAAGCGGATTCCCTAAAAGCCTGTCTGAGCTTGTCACATTGACCTTTACTGAAAAGAAATCCGGAATACTGCTTGCAAGTTTGGTCTGTTTATTCTGCATGTCAAATATTGCTATTTTCAAGGCAAGAAGGGCAGGAAAGGGTGTCTTACTGCCATCAGGTACTGTCCTTCCAGCTCTGCCTTGTGGAACCTCCCGAAGGGAGCCAGGGAGAGCAGTGCTTGGGCTGTGTCCCCCCTTCAGAGGATGCCACCAGGAGCACTCTCTTCCTTCCCTCTCTGTGCAAACCGACCTCTGTCTCCTTCATCTGACGTTTCTATGGCTGCTAGAGCAGCAGTTTACATGTGCAAAAGAGAGTTGTCAAGAAATTCTTTTATTTTTTATTTTTATTTATTTTTCGAGTCCTTTGTCTGGCAGGAGTGTGCCTCACTGCCTCTCTCTTGCCCTGCAGCCGCCGTCCTGCCCTCCTCCCCATCCACACTGTGACCTGGCCGTCGCAGTCGCTCTCCCTGCCTGTCGTGGCGTGACACCAGTTCCTCCCTGCAGCCTCTCCCCCTGCTCTGGGTCTCTGGCCCTGGCTGCTGCTCCGTGGCACGGTGGCTGCCAGTTCTGGCTGTGCTTGCCCTCGCAAGTCTCCTGGGTGATTGCAAAGTGGGGTGGCCCCATGTCATGTCCGCCTGGCTTCCATGGGTCACCAGTGGCTCTCAGCTGTCTTTTGGGTACCTTCTGAATTAAGATTTTTGTGAAATTACTTGCTGACTTTATTACAAAGAGCCAAAGTATGCGTTTTCTTCTGTAGGCCTTTTCAGTTAGTTATGTCTGCTTCAAAATGATTTTGATTTAGAAACATAAAATCTATTGGTCAAAATGTGGCGTAAGAAAAAAGTCCACAAGTAAATAGAGATGGGAGGAGTGTGAGAGGGAAATGGACCTCAAAAGCAAGAAATCTGTGCTGGAATCGGACATTAAATCAAACTCTAGTCACAAAAAGGAAATGTTTGCCATTTAAAAGCCAGCATAAAATGTTGGGATCAGAACAGCGTCAATCTCCAAAGAGAATAGACCTGTGCTCAGCAACCTAGCGACTTCTTCCTTCCAGAGCCTTTCTGGTTTTGAGTTCTTGTGTTCCCAGACAACTCAGTAAGGAATCCCTTGCCCCAGGTCCCAGAATTTGGCTAAAGAAATGCCAATTTCAAATATGACAAATGGTGATTGATGGCCGAAGCAGGACCAGAGCCAGTTGATATAAATCTGTCTCTAACACAGATGTGTAAACACAGGGACATGTGACGTATGTTCTGTGCTCAGGAGCCAGATGCTCAGGGAAGTTAAGCAGAGATTACGCAGGACTGGTATTGGATCGACCAAGTTGACCGATCGAGGGAAATAGAGAAGTTTTCCCAGGTCTCTAAGTCCAGTGGTTGAGTTGTGCATGGCTGTGTTTCTACAGGGTGTTTTGGAGTGCAGTACTATCAGGAGCTTTTTTCCTCTGGCTCTCCGTACTTCACTTAGTCCCAGGACCACTTTTTTCAGCAGGGATTCGCTGTGTTTTGGGATACATTTGCCAGAGCTGGGTAGGAGACAGGCTTTTATAAGGTGGAACATCTGCATTGGCTTTTCAGAAGACTTCAAAGACCTCGTGCATACCTTATGTCTCGGGCCGGCCTGGTTTTGGCAGTGTGCGTTGCTAGCCAGATGGTTTGGGAAGTTTGGGAAGGGGCGGCAGCGCTGGGTGCTGCGGGAGAACCCGAGGGCTGGAGGACCCAGCCTCGGAGGCTGGCCTGGCCTCGTCCTGGCGCGGGTGCCGCTCTGCCGGCCGATGGAGCTGGCCTGAAGTCCCTCCCTGGCAGGGGGACCGGAGGCACTCGGCTCCACGCGGGAGCATCGCGAGTACGCCCGTGGCTGCTGCAGGCCACGTACTTTGCCTTGGGGTAGGGTAGGTGACGCTTCCCGTCCTGTCTTACCTGCCTTTGTGCCCATGCTCTGCTTCTTGGTGGGAGCTGTGTTGCCCTGAAGACTGCAGCAACACTCATCTCTTTCCTCTTTGCTTTTTAGTATTATGGTAAATGGGTTCGGATACGCTTGTTTTGGCTGCAGTTTCCTTAGGGAAGCCTGGTATCAAGGCATTCAGGCAGTCCTGCGGAGGTGCTGCGGAGTGTACACGTGGTTTTGAACTGTTGACCTTTCCTAGTTGTGCTGCTGGCTTTCCTTGTACTGTCGATATTCCTTGATGTTGAGTATATCCGTGACCCTGTATTGCACGTCTGTGTACTCAGTGGGGTTTGCTGTTACCATTCTGCTGGTTCAGACTGCTGCCCTGGGCAGCACCTTGCCTTGTGCCTTGTGCAGTTCTCTTTTCTGTGCATGTTCTGTGCCTTTAAACATGTATGATGGCACACTGCAATCCATCCATCCATCTCATGTCTCAAAAAGTATAGACCAGGAAGCTTTGCAGTTGCATCTCAGATGGTGGTGGTGTATTTTCTGTATTGATATTTTTTTGTGGTAGGGAGTAAGGTATGTCTTCAAGCCAGAAAAGCCCTAGAGGAATCGATTGGTTAGGCAAAGGAGAAGCTGCTCTTTTATTTCTTTGCATTCCCTGAATACTTACGATACAATTTGGAGGCAAAGTTAGAGCTGTCTCAGGCAGTTATAACTGAGCGTGAGCACAACCATGTTTTACGCAGGGTCCTTTGTGTTTTGTCACTTCATGACCAAAAGAATTAAGGGGTGAGGGAAGTTTTCAGACCTGTGTGGTGCAGAAGACAGACTTTACAAATTGAGATATGGAACATCATTAGCTTGAAACTCAGAGTTTTGGCCTGCCCCTTTTCTTCTTGCCGTGAATATCAGCGCAGCCAGCCTCTGTTGCTGAAATCCGCAGCATCCCGTCTGTGTGCTGGTGTTGCAGGTGCAGAAAACAGAGAATCTTCCTGTTCTTTCAAGGTTCTTTTCCTTTTCTCTCCCCTGTTCCTCCTGGTGTGTTTGTACACTGGTGAAAATGGGGGAAAGAAATCTGTCACATATTCAGTGGGTGAGGATAGTTAACTTTTAATAGCTTTCCCACGGCGATTGCAGTATGTGCTTATTTAAAACCCTCTGTTCTTAAAACACTGAATGACTTTACTGCAGGATGTGCAGCTGTGGTGCCTCAGTATTACAGCACTCGAGGCTTTCTTTTGTGTTGCAGAGATCTAACTGGCTGGAGTGTCTGTGTCAAACCAGTTCCCTGTCCTTGGTGCACCTGTAGGGGAGATATTAGTTTAGACTTGATACAATTTGCTCTTAATTCTGGTGCGTTTTCTGCTTTGGGGTAGTTAGCAGGCTTGCTGCTGCCTTCTTCCTGAAGCTCAGCGTTGAGGCAAGGCAGCCCTGATGTGATCCATCCAAACTCGCTGCTCGGATGGTGCAAGTGGGCAGCCAGCACTGTGAACAAACTAATGCCATATATTTTTGCAGTCTTTTTCTCTTCTAAAAGGGAGCTTTATAGTGCATCCTCACCTGCCGGAGACCCCAGCCCTCGAGGGGCACTTCTGACAGCAGGCAAAAGGATGAGAAGAGACATACAGGTCTATTGCAGCCCTAGGGGAACCTGGGCGCCCTAATGGCTGCTGTGACCCTGTCCAGCTCGCACGCTGGCACAGAGATTGCGGTGCTCAGTGTGGGCTCTGTGCCTGCCGGGGGCTGAGCAGCAGGGACGCTGTGGGCTTAAGAGTTGGTTTGCGGCACCCATCATCGACTGGCAGCAGCGGTTATCTAGGCCAGCAGGGATGCAGGGAGCGAGTGACTCATTCAAGGATTCGTGCGCTCTCTCCCCCTCCCCCCCCCGCCACAGCTGTGGCTTGGTCATCAGCCATTTGGGAACTAGCGGCTTTATTTGGTTGCTGTTTGCAGTGGGCAGTTTCTGTTGAGGCTGTTAATTTTATCAACTGCCTCTGAAGCTCAACAGACTTCAGGGTAGACTTAAAATCGCCTTTTCTGCCTCTTTTTTCCCTCCCTGCTCACAGGGCTGCCACCTAAGCAGCTGATCTGGCACTGGACTCAGCTGAGGAGGTGAGAACAAGCAGATGGGCTGGAGGCAGAAACTTCCTAAGCTGATCAGCCAACACCACGGTCGCTGTTTTGGATGTTGGCTGATGGCCTCGGGCTGAACCGCCCGCTCTGGCACCACCTCGGCCCCGGTGACCAGCGGCTCTGGCGGCCTTGCCCCAGCTGACCCGAGAGAAACGCGTTTCATGGCGTGGTGGAAGAATGAGTGTGGGGGCAGTGTGAGGTACAGGAACTCCTTTAAGTAGTGGTAGAAAGGAAAACTGATTGCCCTCTGTGACAACAGCAGTGGGTGAACTCAGCAGAGACTGCCAGCCTCGCTTCCTGTAGGGCTGGCGGGTGACGCGCCCAGCAGTGCTTTGGGCTGTTGCTGGGTTTTCTGGCCCAGGGAGGACAGCGGCCTCCCCCAGGCAGCCCTGCGCTGTCCTCTGCTCCCCTTTGCCGAGGCCAGCAAATCTGATCTGAGCTGGGCTTTCTCTTCCCATGTAATTCTGTTTTCCTTGCGCTGCTCTCTCCTTCCTTCTCCATTCTTTTTCTTGTGGCTTTGGCTTCCCTCTGGACACCTTCTGAGTCATCCTCGTCTCCTACCTGTGTTCCTGTCTACGAGTGCCCTTAATGTTTGCCTTCCAGAAGCACATTTCATGCTGGTATTTACTAGTGCCCTGAGGACACGCTTTCTAGGCCTCCCTGCCCTTCAGCTGCTGTCTTGTCGGATCCCGCATGTTAGATGTAAGCAGCTCAGGAGACGCTGTGTTTCTGCGCTGGGGTTGCAGAGATCCCTCTGCACAACGTGCAGCGTTCAGACTTCTTCAGTTGTCCTCTGCCGGGCGTGCTGACGGAGCGTGGCATTCAGGTACGCTGCTTGACAGAGGAACCGAAGCGGGGAGAGGCTGAAGAAGGGAGACAGCAGTTCTGGTGACAGGATGGGCAGGGTCCCAAGTCTCGTCTGGCTGGACCAGCTGTGCAGGTGGCGGTGGCAAAAAGGGATCGTAAGGAGACGCTTTTACCTTGGTGCCTGCTGGGGAGCCTCCTTTAATAGGGGTGCTGTGGGCTGGACCCTGGCTTTGTGCGGCACGCAGCACGAGTGGGGCTGTGGAAGGCTGCTTGGGCTCTGCTTGCCGGAGACCAGGCTCTGTTTTCTTTTTTTGGTTTGAAATTCAGCCTGTGCGGGTCAAAGCAACACACTGAGGGCGGCGGAAGTACTCCTTTTAGATCGGCCTGGGGCTGTCTGGTGGGTAGTGTGGGAGCAGCTTTCTCTCCACTATTCCTCATTTGTGTGTTCTGTAGAAAAAGGAGGACTTAGTCTTTAGACACGTTGGCTCAACTTCTTCCCCACCACCACCCCAAAATTAAAACTCGGTCTCAAAAGAGGAAGTCGTTTTGTAGTACTGGTGTTAGCACTTCAGTAATTGTTTCAAGGCATTTTCTTTTTCCCTCCTGACACTCCATCCTTTTCCTGTCTCGCTTTTTGCTTGGGATAGGCAGCAACTTAAGATCCGCGTGCTTTGGGATCACGTGAGAGCTGTGGTTCCAGCCCCAAGGCCTCGGCCGGCCTTTGTTTGCTGGGCAGCGCAAGGGCTGGACGTGACCAGCGAGGACAGCTCTTCGGGGTGTCGTGGGCCCGTCGCAGAACCTGTCCGCCTCTTGGGGCTTGGCGAGCGTCAGTCTTCTTGATCTGGTGCTGTGGAATTCAGTGCCAAAATGCACCACATAAGTTAGATCCAAACAACAGCAAAAGACTTGGAGGAAAAAGCTGTAGGTGGCCTTACAATTAGTATTACAGCAAAGTGGCGGCATTAAATGCCCCCAGACAAACAAGATCTAAGCTGATCTAGCCAGAAGCATTAAACATTCATCAAACCAAGAAACGAACTTAGCCAGGCAGTAGATCAAAACTGGAGCACAGCAGCTGCTTTTTTGGAAAAGAGGTGAGTCAAGCGCCTCTTTCCCTGGAAATGTGAAAGCAGGCGCAGTGACGGTGGGGTGACGGCTTCCAGCCTGTTCTGCTCCGTGCGAAGCATGCTGCTTGCAGGCAGTGCTCTTCCGCAGCACGACGCGGGCTTTGGGTGGCAGTTCCACCCAAACAGGGTAAATGTTGGGTTTTATTTATTTGCACTCCTGCTGAACACCGGACCTTGTAATAACTCTTGGTTAGGTCCTAGTATGGCAGCTAGGTAGGATTTCATGCTTCCCTGTGGGAGATGGGATGAGGTATTGCAGCAGTGGTAATGCTGCTCCTGTCACTTCTTGCTTTGAGAAACTGTTCCAAATCCATTCGATTTGAACGGCATTGTTTCTGTCTTCATTCCTCTTTCTGCAGAAGGGTGAGAAATCTGGTAGTGAGGGACTGAAATTGCAACGACCTGGGTTTGTTCACAGATTTGTCACTGACATGGTCTCTGGCTTCACTACCTCTGCTTTGGTTTCCTCCATCCCTTTAAAGACAGCAGAAAAGCACCGTGTGCCTCAGGGCTCGTCGGGCTGCCTGGTAGCTGTTCCACGCCCGGAGCTTCTCTGACAAAAAGTAGCTGTTCTTTTCTGGGAATTTTCTGTTTGTTTGTTTCCTAAGATCTTTTTTTTTCCCCCATGTAAGTATCTGTCTTGTAGAACTTTGCCGAAGTTTCAATTTCCCCAAATCTCTGCTTGTAGTCTGTAGGACTAGGGACAATTAAAGAGAGATCTGCAAAGGGCAGCTAACAAAAACGTTGCCTGGCTCTGCGTGAGCTGAGCTGCTGCCGTGGGTATCGGTCTGCCTTCTCACTGCAGAAAGTGCATGGAACTCCTCGAAAACGCCGCCCGTGGGTTCAGTTCAGAAAGCCATTTTCCCTTCTTAAGCTCTGCAAAAGACCTGTTGGGTTGCTGTTGACTTGAACTCGTATTCTACAGCCAGCTGCCCGAGCTCGAACACCGCCACCCAGCTTTCTAACCGGACACCGGGGTTCGGTGTGCGCGAGCTAGCGCTGCGACGGCAGCCTCCTGCCTCCCGCCCGGTGACACGCTGCCCCAGGCCCATCGCTCAAGGTGCAGCCGTCATTTCAAGGCGCCGTGGAGGGACGTCGGACGTGGTTTGTGCTGCAGCGTTTCGTGGGGCTCTCCAGCTTCCAGCCGGGTTGGAGGAACCGCCCCGGCACCTGTGGAGGAGCAGAGCACATTCCTCCCCTCTGCCCTGCCTTTAATACTGTAATTTTAATTTTTTTTTCCTACTACCAAGCATCTGGGGGAGAGGTGGAGGTGGAGGGGGGCAGGTTCTGCTCTTGCTCTCAGCGAAGCTGCTGGTACGCTGGTCACACGAAACAAAAAATACATCAGCTCCCCTCCCCCATGCACTGGAGCGTTTCTTGGCTCTGCACCCAAACTAGCAGCCGAACACGTGATTCACTTGTAAAATGCAGCTTAAAAATGGTGCCACTGCGGATGGGGAGCCAGGGATGGGAGGGCTCGACCGGGGCTGCCCTACGTGCAGCCGGGTCTGGGGGCAGCAGGGGGACGTCTCCCCCTTGGACTAGGGGAAGCTGGGGTTTCTTGGTGCCGCGGGCTTGGGGAAACGCGTGCTGCAGGATGTGGGGCCGCAGAGGAAAGCGCGAGCTGCAAGAGGCAAAACGCAGGGGAACAGGCTGAACCGCAGCCCCACGGCGGGTGGGGCGGGGAAAGGGGGGGCTCTGGGGNACGCTTCAAGGATTGGGCTAGGCACGTGCTCTGAACTGAAGGGTGTGGGAAGGTCTTCTTGTGGGATACAAGGTCGGAGGTGACCATGCACCAATTTTTGCTCTGTTGGTGCAAGACGGGGGAAACCATTTGGCTGTTTTAGCTGTGGAGCTCAGCATCTTCTGGTTTGAAAACTTCATTTCTTTTGCTAGCTGCGTTCATATCCCACAGGTCTCCCTTCTTCTGAGAGGCAGGATCTCTTCAGCTTTTGAAACTGCACTAACCAAAAGCGCCTGAGCAGAGCTAAAATGCTGTTATGCGCATCGCAAGCCTGCGGGGGCCAGGCTGGACGGCAGGGCAGTTGCACCACTGCAGCGGGCGTGCAATTGCACCGCACTTCTTCCTGTGCCAGGACGGTGGCTGGCGCAGTTAACGCCTTCTGGCCGCAGCAGATGCAACGAGATAACAGAATTCCTGCCCTTTGCCGTGCTTTTATCCGCCCCTCGGGTCCCTGGGCGCTGGTCTCCGTCCCATGGAGTCAGGAGGAACGTGGCCGCGGGGTGGAGGTGTGTTGCTGCAGGGAGGTGCTGGGAATGCAGCAATGCTGCAGGAGGGCTCCCGGAGCCTCGTCCTGCCCCGAGCAAGCAGAACCCTTGCAGAAGCAAGGAGTGGCTCTTTGCAATACCAGTGGAGCAGGTGGAGGTGATGAACGGGTGGGGACTTTTAATGGTGAATCGGTGGAATTCTTGGTTACAGCAGCAGGCTGTAGGTACCAACTTCTGTGGCCGTAGCTGTTAACTCAGCACTAACCAAAATCTTGCTCTGAGTGCCTTAGGAAGCTCAGGATGAGCTCCCTTGCCCGGATTGCTTTGTTCTGAGTTGATCTCAAATCTGAAGCCAAGGACTATGCCTATGGTGGATCCCTTGGGTGCTCGCCCCTTCCCTTCCTGTATGCTGGTGCATGCATGTACATTCAGATTTCACGTTGCTCTGCAGTGCTGGCTCTGATCACACCATGGGATCTGCTGTAGGCAAGAACTTAAGCTGAATGGTGGGAGGTAGAGCACGCTGAGGGGTTCTCACTCTGTCGATGGCATTTTAGTACTCTCCGGAGTGCCCCATTTAGAGATGTATATAGGTAGTGTCAGGCAAAGATCCTCTCTGCTAGCCTGAAGCCTGAGGGTTGTTGGCAGCAGCTGTCTGTGGTACCTTGGCACGCGGTGGGTGCCACTGAGTCACAAAAGGCAGTGCCCCCCGTGCACGGGTGGCTGCTGGCCCGCTGGGAGCGGTGGCTGGTCCGCTCGGTCCTGTTGGAGCAGTGTCTGCGAGGGGCCGGGGGACGTCTGGGGTCACTGTTCCCCAGACATCCGGGGCAGGCGTACCCCACAAGTGCTCAGAAACCCTCGGATAGAGCATGTGTGAAGAATCGACAGATAAAATCAGTGGAAGAGCCAAATTATATAGATCAGACCACAGTGAGAGAGAGGAAATACCCAATCTGGCTTTATCTGTGCCTCGGCAGGCGAGGAGCGGCACAGCAGGCTCGAACACACTTAACCTCGGCGTGCTCACGCCGTTCTCTGGCTGAGGGACTCTCACCTGCAGGCGCGACTCCGCGCGGGGTCCGTCATCGACCGCCTCTGCCTCCTGGAGTTCCTGGGAAGTTGCTGGTGGCTGCGCGAGCGCCGAGCTCCCCGCTCCCTCCGGCTGCACGCGCCAGGCTGCTTCTCCTTTGCTTTGTAACGTGCACGGGAGGCCAGAGCGGGGTGGGCATTCCTTCTGAAAACCAGGGGACAGGAATTCACCTCTGCCCACCGGGTCCGCCAGCTGGATAACCCAAAGGCTTATGTTGGAGGAGGTTTGCTGATAAATTGGTGCCTGTGGAAAGAAAAGGCAGCTTTCCGTGATGAGCAGAGAAATTGCAATGACGAAGGTGCAGACTGATTTTTTTATGAAAGATCCAACTATTTTAAGTATTTTTAATACCTTTTTTCATTTTGCCATTGTTGTACCTATGTTCATATCTGCCTTCAGTCAAATTCTTTGCAAAGTAAAATGTAAAGAAATGCTGGAAAAGGGAATAAATTTACCTGGCCCACTCTTCAGGGTGCTAGCCTGGGATACACGTGCGATTACTTAAACTGTCTTGTCTTCTGCTATGAGGTGTCGGTAATCTAATTTCTACATTATTTGAACAAAAAAAGTGGCTACACATCTAAGTTTGTGCAGTTCGTTCCTTTTATTTTGTTTTATTTTCCCAGAACAGTAATACCATGGGGTTCACAGTTGCTAATGTGTGGAAAAGCAGCTTATTACCAACTGTGTGAGCTTTCTGGCTGTTTTTAATGTCCGTGTGTGTGCTTTTAGGGCTAGTATTACACGTGTGTGTGTGTGTGTGTGTGTGTGTNGTTTGTTTCTGGAAGGTCAGGAGAGCGTGGGAAATGCTGTTACCAGGTAATGATATTCGTGCTTTTGCTAGAGGAAACTCTTTGTCAAGAAAGCATATCTGCCAGCATTTTGTGAAAGAAGTCCTTTATTTGTTTGTTGTGTCCTATTGGCACATGAACCCCTGCTTTGTCAGTAGCTGAAGGCAAGTGATGAGGATTTTACCGCTGTCTTGTTTCTCCAGCTTTCCCTGGGTGAGAAGAAGGCAGCGTCGCTGTTTCACCTTCACCCGCTCGCCCCTGCAGCGTTTGCTCCTCGGTTACTTCGTGGCTCTCGCGCGGCTGCCGCAGCAGAGACGTTTCTGGTGGGAGTGGGGAGGTGATGGGTGCCCTCGGGACGCCGTGCTGCTGGGGTCCTTCTGCACCGGAAGGCTTAAAAGCAGCATTTGGCTTTCAGTAACGTTGTCTGGAAGGAGGGCGGCACGCCATCACAGACCTGTTAGTGGTGCCTGGTCTTTGAAATGGGAGCGCAGCAATACCGAAATGGAAATGTAGAAGTCCTGAGCTGCAAAGAGCTGGAGGGATGAGAGTGTTTGGGAAGGGTTGTTGTATGCTTGCTTGCTTTATATTTTTCTGTCGGCATCTGCTGTTAGCAATTGTCAGAAAGAATACACTGAATGTACACAGGCCTCTGGCCGTTCTTAGGGGCGAGGATCATCTTGTTTCTCACAGCTTCTGCAGAGGGGCAGATGGTGGCGATTTGAGACTTGCTGGTACTGAAGTTTAACCGGGCGGTGCGGCATGGCACGCTGCCTTGTGCCAGCCGAACTGAAGCGCTGAGCAATCTCCGCTGTTGGGTAGCACAGCGATGTCGGGGGAAGGTCTGTGGCTTGAGCTCCGGGACGAGGGAGCTCGCTCGTTCCGCTGGGAATGTCTCAGGGAGGAGGTGTAAATTCAAGCGAGCACAGAAAAGCGTGAAGCAACCTGAAGGCTCAGAGTAGTCTCATGCTACAAAATGTATTTGATGCAAATTCGATTTCTCTCTTGAAGTGACTCAAAAGACATCTTAGCAGCTGGCACCAATTGACTATCTCCCGGAATTGGCATGATGACAGCAATCAAACTGAATTTATTGACTTGGGTTTGATTCCTCTTCCGGACTCTTCCCATTCTGAGAAATGTAATCTAGAGTGTATTCCCACAGGAACGATGTCTTCAAGCCTCCTTTAGCAGCAATGGTAGCGCATGGTCCCAGTGCAGGATGAAGATGACAGGTGGACGGTACTATTGAGCAGCCCAAGCAATATATTCCAGTTGAGAGCAGCAAGATTATATATTGGTAAGGAGAGGAGCAAGGGTTTTTCTTCATAGCACAGTTTTTCATCAAACAGAGGAGATTCACAACTAAGTGTGAGTTTTGTTTCTTCTTTTTACTGCGCTTAGGAAAGGATCTGCCCTCCCATTGGGGTGGTTAAACTTTTAGACAGCTACAGAAACCCGCTTTTTTTTCTTCTTTTTTGAGGCAGGTGCACTAAGTAAAGAGTGAGCTTTAGGCACACGACCTCATAGCTGCAGTTTGGTAAAGTGAGCAAATCAGCGCAGCAGTGGCTGTGCTCCTCTGCGTGTGGAACCATTTCAAAGCGGTGCTGTGTTTCTAGCGCTGGTTGAAGAAAGTATGGTAGAACTCACTTTTTCCACCTTGTTTTTTGGTAGCTGTGAAATGAATTGCTTTCTCTGATAAATGTTGTTTTGTTTTATTTCAGTAACTGTTTTGTCCACTCTTTTAATTACTTCTCAATGCCGTCTTCTGCTTGCCAGCAGAAGGAACTACCTGAAGCAGGCGTGGGTTTGCTGACCTTTGTTCCTGGAGCAGCAGTCCTCCTGGCTCCTGGGACAGGCGGGGTGAACGGGGTGCGAAGGGCTCGGCTCTTTAAATCTCCCTGGTCACGGCTCCTTTGGGGAGCTTGCGGCAAGACTCCAGCCGGGCGGCGTGTTTGGACTGCAGCTGCCTGCAGCTGAAACGCATCCCTGCTCTGCATCGCTCAGGAGCCAGAGTCCGGGCATCGGAGCTGCGTCCAACACCGCTGGGGCCCATGCTGGGTGCGTGGGCAGGGTGGCAGCGTCAGCACCTGACACCTCGCCCTCTTCCCCAGCTCACGTTCAGCCCAAACCCCGCTTGCTTGGGACTCATCTCCCTCCCGGCTTGGTTGCAGGTGTCTTTCTCTGGACTCTGCCTTTTGCAAGCACGTTGCAGCTCCATGCAGGCAGGTTTCCCTCTGCTTCTCTGGCAGCCCCTCCTCCTCCACACCACTTCCGAACAGGCTGATGAAGCGCAATGACCTTTTTCTTCATCTTTTTTTTCAGTGGTGTTACATAAATGTTCTCACTTGACAGCTCTAGACTGCTGCGATTTGTAGATGTCCTGTGCCCTGTCTGTGTGTCTGAAAACGTTATTCTCCAGCCCTCTGGTACCCTTGGAGAAAGAACTGGGGAGGAGTAAACCTGCGGAGCAGCAGTGCTTGTAGAGGCTAGAGCAGAAAATTAGGAACTGATTCCCTTGAGAAGAATGGAGCCCAGAAGCTGGGTCTTTCTTTCTCCATCCATCTCTGCCACAGCATCTTTGAGGTAACAGACTGAGGTGGTCAGACACTGAAAGGATTTTCTTACAGAAGAGTAAGCAATGCACTTCATTATAAAACTGGACATTCTCCCCGCCCTGCTGGAGATTGTCAGTTTGTCACGAAGGAAAGCTTCTTGCTTTTTATTTCTGTTTGGTACACCTATCTTTTACATCACTGTCCTGTTTTTCTGCTGAAGTCCAATGCATTTATAACATACAGGCTGAATTATTGTGGTTTTGGTCTGTTGTCTTCTGTGCTCAGGGTGGGTTTTTGTTTTCAAGCAGCTCGGCTGGTGATTGTTACAGCTGTGACATTAATTGGGCACTGCCACTTCTGTCCATCCGTTAGGTGTGGGCAGTCCTGTTGCAGTGAAGGGGCTGCATGTTTGTATAAAAAGATGCAGTTTCATTTTTGCAGGTCCTTAACTTTCACAAAGGATGCTAACACAATCATTCTTGTTTTCTGTTAAAGCAAATCCCCAGACAGGTTGAAACCCCAAACCAAAGAAATCCCAGATCTCCGAACAGCTAGTTTCTTATCAGGAGTATTCTGAAGAATTGTGGTATTAGCATTACTAGAATGGCACTTAGAGCAGTATTTGCAGAGCAATAATGCGGAAGGTATTTGGCTAAATGTAGTTCCAGTTGTTGAACACAAATGCAGAAATTTTATCCATACAAAGGCCTGATAACCAGACATAAATATTCACACCTTAGTTTGCGTATCAAAAATGAGAAAGTTTTGTACTGCTGCTTTTAAGCACCATCTCCTTAAGCATTTACGTTTTAAATTTTGCTACAAATAGTCTACATAAACTGCACTTTTCTGTCCATGTAGATAGTCACCACTTCAGATTGTAGATGGAAGGGCTGTCCAAATAGCAAGAGTCTCTTTTTTTTGGCTGGAAAACACAAAATGAATATTAGATGAGTGCTTGTAATATCCTGTACTTAAGTTTTAAGCATCAGCTATTGTTCAGGGCTAGATGGCTCTGTAATTTAGCAGGAAAAGAGCCTAATGAAATCCAATATTTGGAAACAGGAGATGGATGAATTCAGACTTGGAACGGCAGTGCAAAATTTTGACAGGAAGGGTAACTAACATTTGGAGTAACTTCCATGGATGTATGGCTTTATTTATCACTTGAGGTCTTGAACATGAGCCGTTCTGCTTTCTAAAGGATACAGCCCGTGTTTTAGGCAAGGTGTGGAAATTGCTGGCAGAAGTTCTGTAGTTTGTGAGAAGCAGAGATGGGTGTAATGCCCCAGGTAGGGGATCCTGCCGGGAGCTCAGGGGGTGCCGCTGCGTTCCACAGCTACAAGCTGGACTGCCACCTTCAAATATAATTTTGGTCTTTTGGGGAGAGGGAGGAGAAATGATTTGCTTTTCAAACTCTTGGTAAGGCAGGGATCTGAACCTGGATCTTCTTTTCGTCATTCTCCTAATGCAGTTGTGATCTGTTGGATTTCTGTGGTTCTGTGAGCCCCTGCGTAAGGTGTCTTCAAGCCCAACCGTCAACTGCTCTGCTGGACTCGCACAATTTTGTTTTTCCTGTTTCCTACTGGGAATAACTGTTGTCAGAGCAGAGGGAGAGAAAAAAAAAATTGGAACTCCATGTTTATTGCTCAAGTATTTAGATATTGGGCTGTTTGCCCCAGGTACTGAATTGACTCTGCCACCGATGCCTGGAACGGGAGCGAAATGCCCGTGCTGTGCCAGAGACTTACCGGGCGATGAAGATTAAAACGGGGCTCTGCTGGGGGCTGTTTTCCAGGTCACGAGCTGGGGTGTGATCTGATGCTGCCTGGCACGGGGGGTGATCCCACAGGGCGGGCGGAGGGGACCAGCCCAGCCTGACCTTTCGCCGCCGGGCTGGGGCGGCCGCGCGCCGGGGGAGCGTGCCTTCCCTCTGCGAGCTGTGCTTGAGTTTGCCTGTTTTGTTGTCCTGGAGACAGAGCAGCGCGGTATGCTCTCCCCCGACCAGAAATAGTTGCCTGTACCTTGTGACCAGAGCGCCGTGCTCCCCTTCTGGTGTGGGGCCAGGCCGTGCCGGGCTGGAGGGATGGGCTGTGGGGTGGTGACCTCTTGTCACAAGTTCTGGTGCGCCCGCTGCCCGTGCTCGCTAGCTGCCCTGCCCGCTCCCCTCCCTCTGCAAGAGGGTGTAGGGTTGCAGGGGGAGCAATTGCTCTTGATTTACATCTCCCGTGGCATTTTGATGGTTATGTCATTTTGTTTGAGCCTTGCTCCCGTCAGCTGTCTGTCCTGGCTGTCAGGACTCAGTGGCTGAGCAGCACGTGATGAGGTCTTACCTCTCCTTCCCCCTTTGCTCAGCTGTTTTTGCCGTCTGCTTCCCCCGTGTCCTTGCACTCGGGAACAGATTCCCAGCAAGTGTAACTGTGCACGAAGGCAACGTGATCTGGGTGGCTGAAGGATCCCCTTCTGTAGGGGTTCCAAGAAGAGCTGGGAGGGTGAGTGAGGAATTTGCAAGACCCAGGCGTGCAAGCGGGTTGCGGATAGTTTATCTTAAACTGTGCTCGTGCTGTGAGAACCTGGCCTCGGTGCAGAGTATGCAGCGCAGTCCGTTACCTTGCAACTGTTTTGCAAAACTTTGCTTGTGAGATGGTGCTAAAAGGGGAGCCAAGGCACCCCCCCGGCAATGCAGGCGAGAAAGCGCTTGCAGTGCACCAGGGCCTGGGGAGCGTGGATCCTCTCCAGGCTTTCCTGCTGCCTGCTACTTTATTGGAGTGGTTCTGGCATGGAACTGTAAAATATATGCAACAACAACAATAATTTCCAGGACTGAGAACGAAGGAGAGATGAAAGGAGTAATTTACCTTCCCCCTCCCTGAACAGTAGCAGATGAGGATGTAAGCACATCTCAGCCCATATAAAATATTAATTGGGACATTTTCTACAATTCAGCGGTGGGAAAGAAGACAGAAATCCTGCAGTGCCCTGAGCTGTTATTCCCAGCCCGGGAGAGGTGTTCTGAGCTGAGATCTGCCTTGGTCTCCCTCTTCTGCTCATGGGGAGGAGAACAGTGGCCCGAAGTTTTTCTGTGCAAAGGGAAGGGAAGACCACACAGAGACCATGGAGCCCTGTAGGCCGTTCTCAGGCAGAGCAGTGCGGTGGGGCTTTGTTGATGTGGGTCTCAAATCAGAGGATGCTGCACTTCTACCGGTGAGCAGCTGAGCAGACCAAGCAGCCTAGTGTCCTGCTTACTCCTGCGGAAAAACCCGTGTGTCACAGGGGATGCGGAGAAGGTGTGTTTTCAGCCCTGTGTGCTGAAGATCTGCTGGAGGAGGAATGTCAAGATGGGGCAGGGTCCGCTGCTTCCCTCACTATGCTCTTTTGCTGGCTGGGCCCAGAGGAAGGGCAGTCCTCTCTTCTTGCCTCTTTCTACACATCTGCATCCCCAAAGCTCTAGAGTTCAGTGGCTTCTGGGACTGCCCAAATATTTGTCTCCCTCAGCTCCTTTCAGTGAAATTGTGCTCATCTGATGTGGGCATCATTTGGGAGGATGACGGCTTTGTACTGAGAGTCGGGACTCGATCATTGCTGTAACAGAGTAAAAATCTCCTGTCTGAGCCTCAGCACTAAAGGGACCCCTGCTTCTTGGCTGAGGTGGGCAGAGTTGCCCTAGCCCCGTCTCCTTTCCTTGCCCTCCTGCATATTACATTTCTAGGGAGGAGAAACCATTTTCTGCTCTCCTTGATATGTTTTTCTTTAATCCAGATGACGGTCCTGCTTAAACTGATGTTGCCTTTGGGCTGGAATAAGCATGCGTAGCATTTGGGCAGGACTCCTCGCCTGGAGATCTGGAAGTGCTTGATCAGCATTTCGCCAGCGACTCGGTCCATGGGTACTGAAGTATGGTTACCTTTATGGCTCGTTGGAGCTGGCAGCGTTCCCCACTTTGTGTGACGGCTGTGCCTAGCAGTAGCTGTGTATTTCTCCCTCCTGCTCTGCCCGTCTTCCCCACTGTTTCTCTGGGGTGGCAGCAGGTCCTTTTCCACTTCATGTTGCCTATTTCTTCAGAGACTGTTCTTCTTCTTCTGCTTTGGAGAAGGGGGTAAGTCTCAGAAGAGATTTCACTGGAAGTGGCTTTGCACGTTTGTGCGTCTGATGGAAGAGTGTGCTGCTGCTCGCTTTGAATCCACGCAGGGAGTATCCATGTAGCACTAGCTCAGGAGCAGAGGTCCTCTGCAGCCTCGAATGCAGGTACCTGCACAGCCCTTGTCTGTAACAAGTGCAAGTTTTTGGGAGATGGTTGTGTTCCAGCAGTTCCTGGTCTCACCCAGGTCTCTGGATGTCTGCTGGGTCACTGTGTTCCTTTCTTTGTTGAATATGAACAAGAGCCTAGATCAGAGCTGTGGAGCTGAATACCTTGTTTCTTACTCTCTTTCAGATCACCAGAAACTGGAACGTGAAGCTCGAATCTGCCGCCTTCTAAAGCATCCAAATATTGGTAAGCCTCTCGGGGCTCAGAGGGTGGGGAGTGAGACAGGAGTAAAGTCTCTCATGGAGCGTGCGGTAAAAGAGCAGATGTATTCCAGATGTTCACAACAACTCATCAAACGTGCCTGTTGGCATCACCTCGGTTTCTCTTTGACAAATTGTGCATATGACCCTGTCCCATTTCCTTGGCATCCAGGCCCAGCAGCACACCCAAGTGTCCGCTCCCCCATGCAGAGCAGTCCCTACCCCGCAGGTGATGCATGACTCCTGTCTGCTCACTTGGCATTCTGCAATGGGAGTGAGCTGCTGTGTTTGTTTTCCCCACACCTGTCTTCCACTGCTGCTGCTTGGTACTTTTTGGTGTGTCTGAACAGTTTGAAGGCTGTATTCAGTGGCATGCCCAAAATTAAAGGGAGGTGGAGTAATAAGTTAGCTCTTCTCATTACAGTGGCTACTTACTCTAAAAACATGACACAAAAACCAAATTGTCTTTTTGGCAGTGGTTAAAGAAAAAAAAAGAGTCAAGGGAATACTTTTGTCTTGAAATACAAGAGGAAAGAAAAAATAAGACATAACTTCAAGCCAAAAATACAGTATTTACTGAACTGTAGAGAGAGGGCATGAATTTAATCTAGTTCCAAAGCACTGTGGAATATTTTGTCTTAAGTTTTCTTTTAGTGACACTTTACATTGCTGGAAGTTACCTTCAGCAAGATATTTGGACCATTTATCATCCCTTTTTAGGCTCTTTAAAGCCTATAGGATCCTAGCTAAGGCCTAATTTGAGTTAGTTTTTTAGGAAAACATTAAGAAATACCAAGTTGCCACCTTCAACCAAACCACTAGTCAATATTCCTGTCTGGGAAACCTGTAATAAAGTTTCATGGTCTTCCTTTTGCTTAACTCTATCACTGTAGATAACTTCTTCAGGGCAACTGTGTGGTCTCCTGACTTCCAGCTTCCTAGTCATTTGCTCCTATCCTCTAAACACCAGGGAGAGGAAAGGTGCTTTACAGCATACCCCATGGACCCGTGTCTGTAGGCTATTCCATATGTGATGAAGAAGCAATTTCCACTAGCTTAGGACCTCACAAAATGCAAATCACCTTAGCAGCATCTTTTCAGCAGAAAGAACTTTGTTGCATCTGAGTGCAATTGTGGAGGTATGGGATGAGGAGTGGAGCAGTGACCACCTTCTACAGTACTTGCAGTGATGAATATACTGGCCATTAAATTTATTGCTTGAAAATATTCAGAATTACTAAAACTCATGCTACTAGCTAGTTATCAAGCTTCATTTGCCCCATAAGGCTTGTTGCACTTAGTTTAGTAGGTGATGTCACTTCTTATTTTGGCCTGAACTTCACTTTCATCATCTCTCCTTTTATCAGTTCTTACATCTTTTCTTGTCAGGCCTCTCACAGATTAAATGTTGTACCCAGAAGAATAACCACATTTATAAGTAAACCTAACTGAAAACAGGAACATGTCACATTCCTAGTTCAATTCTACAGCTGGTGGTTCTTCATTTGTAATGAGTGACGATGCTCGTCTCCTGCTGTATTGTGGTTTGGAAAAGAGTTTGGGGGAATGTCAGTGGTTCTTGCATTTTCTGCAGAGCATTTTTTTGTCTTCCTAGAAAGAACAGCTTTTATTTTAAGATAAAAGAGACTAGTCATTCTAAACTCAATGGGTGGCTGCAAATAGCAATAAAGGAATTAAGTTTTATGCCTACAACACAGAGTTGAAGTGTGTTGAAAAAGACCTCAGGAAATCATATGGTCCATTCAGCAGTTCTGTGAAAAACTTTTATACCTAGCTAATTCCAGGCATGTTTGCTCTTAAAAACCTACAATAATTCCACAGCCTCTAGCGGCAATCTTTGAAACGTTTAATTCATCTGTCAGACATTAGAAAAAATGTACTTTGCTGCTGTCTTAGCTTGTTGTTTCTATTTCCATCCAGTGTATATGTAGAAAGTAGTTTTTCTTTCGTGTAGCTATCTTTTACATATTTGAAGACTGTTATCATGTCTCTTTTTAGCCTTTTTCTTCAGACTAAACAAACCCAGTTCTTTCATTCTTCTCTCATACGTCATGTTTTCTAGACCTCTAGTCCTTTTTTTTTTTTTTTTCCCCCCTTCTCTCCCTTGGTCTCTCTCCAAGTGACTTCATATCTGTCTTGAAATGGGATGCCCAAAACTGGACGTGGGAGTCTAACTAAGGCCATGTCAGTGATGGCTATAGGGGGAAGAACTGCTTTACCTGTCATACCAAAGTTATTCTTGTTTTGGCAAGTTTCACAGGTTGATGGATGTTTAGGCATATTGTTGATGCACATTTGTTTTCTGACACATTATTGTCCCTAACCACTTTCTACAGAACTTCTGGCAAGCGAATCATTTTTCCATCTTGTAGTTATGTAGATGAGGATTCCTATCAAAGTGGTTATTACATTTGTCCTTATTAAAATATATATTAAAAAAAAAAACAGTAAAAAAAACCCTGTGGGTTCTCCCCAAATTTGTCAAGACCATTTTGACTTACTTTCTGATATTAAAATATGCTTGCAACTCCCACAGTAACGTAACCTTTAATAACAATGCCATATATTGCATGAAGTAGATAGTTGATGAAACAGAGTCCAATACTGTTGGACTCTGGACAAACTTTTGTATACATGATTGTAAGCTAGCTCTGGATACACATTTTTTCAAAATTGATTATGGAAATAGCATGTAAGATGCTGTCAGAAGCCTTGCTGAAGTCCAGATACTACATGCGTTGTTGCTTCCATATTCCTTGGACTTGTTATGCTGTCACAGAAGGAAATTGTGTTGTTCTGACATAGTGGTGGGTGTTTTCCTTGATGTGTATCGGCAGTTAGTAGTCGCCTAGATACTGCAGTTCCCTGTTGTAACATCTTCTGGATGAATACTTGCTGTGTTGCCTCAGTGTGAGCTATGCTTGCAACGCTGCACCAATCCTGAAGAACTGTGCAGATTTTGCACTGGCTGTAATGGGGAGACGAAGTTTTGTGGTTATCGTTTTTGTTGGAAACTGCATTGCAGCGTGTCCTGCTGTTCTGCAGTGACCTGAGCCCTTAGTGAGTCCAGGGCAGAGGATTGCAAGTTACAACCCTCCTTGGTGGGATGCTTTTCTCTCCTTCTGCTTGCACACGGGATATAAAGCAAACCTGTTGAATTTACGGTTCTTCCACATTTGCTGCAAGACAGTTGATTCTGGTGTGGTCATTCCAAACTGCAACACACGGACCATAACACCCCGACTCTGATAAAATAAAGGTTTATCTGGGCATGAAGTAATAGTGATATTTCCGTTTGTTGTTGCTCTTAGTGAAATGACTGCTCTCTGAGTTATCCTCACATGCCTTCGTCAAACCTCAGCCCTAATTATAGGCTCTTGCTCTGTAATTGGGTGTTCTGCTTGTCTTTAGATGCACGTTATGGCAAAGGTAATCACAGTGGAGTAATCCTTCAAAGAGCTTACTGTTGCAGCGTGGTTATTCCTTGATCCAGAGAGCGTTTCTGTCTCTGGACAGAAGAAAGTTGACCTGAGGCAATTTTCTGATTTTCTAAGATGTCTGTTACATGTGCCATGTTCTCGCTGGAAGCCATCCATTTGGAAGTGCCATTACAAGTGGTCACATCAGACTTTATTTCGGTAGAGGAAGGACTTCCGTAACTTTCAGCTTGTGTTTTCAATACTCCTGACAGCTTTATAGAGTATTTGGTGTTCAGGTCCAGAGAAACCCTTTGCCAGCCACGCTCACCAAATACAGCAAAATTGGACAGAGATCAGTGATCTGGTTTCAAGGGAAAATGGATGCACCCATTACCGAGGATATGAGAGAGGCAGAAAGCAGCACTGTTAAAACCTGTGTCCGTAAGCAGGCAGAATGCTCGTGGAAGTCAGCAAGAGTCATGGCTCCACAGGGAATTCCACTTCACCGTGAGCAACTTAGTGTTTCAGTGGTTCACATACCTATAAATCTTGCAGGCGTTTGCATGCTTGTGTTTGGGAACACGCAGAAGAGCAAGTGAATGATACGGCACTCTCTTCCCTCGGGCGCTGCCTTGCAGGAAAGAAGCAGGTTTCTGTAAGCGCGCTCATAGCTCTGCCCCTTCGTTTGCAGGCACTTTCCTGGTTGTGCCACTGCAGCTTGCGCAAGGGCTAAGATAAACTTCACCATTGCTTTCTTCTTGCTGTAGAGCTAAACTGGCAGTGTTTTGAATGTCTTCTCTTGCTTGCAGGAGCAGATCTTTTAGTCTTCTGCTTAGTTGTAAACTTAATTTCGATCGGCCTGTGTGTTAGATTGTTAAGTCCTGTCATTCAGCCGCTACCTAGGGATTCTCTTGTGGAGAACTCAGTTTTTTCCCTTGCTACCCATCAAATACCAGAGTAGTGACAGAGCTGGGAACCCCAGTATCTTCCTGCAATCTTGTTCAGCACAGATGTGAAATGTGCAGTGCTGAGCAAGATCTTTCCTGCTGTAGGACTCCCAAAGCAATGACAATGCAAAATTTGATAATAATTCTTATTCATAGTTTTGAAAACTCTTCCCTAGCATTCCTGTGTTTGTCCATCATGTTGTTAGGTATTCCTCTTCTCCTTTTAAAATTCTCTTTATTATGCCAGTCTAAATATATCCCTCCTCTTTGGACCTGTCACCAGATGATCTGTACTCTTTCTCAGATATTTTTAACCCAACTGTACAAAAGTAGCCCTTGAATATCTTTTGTTCATAGCTCAAACTGAGCACTTCGTTATTTTTACCTTCTTCAAGTCAGTTATTGTGTCCCAGCTTATTGCAGCCTTTGCTGTGAAGAACTGCATGCACTTAGGTCTGGAATAACAAAACCACATATTTTAAGAGAGGCTGATAGTAGCCAAGTGACAGAGCCAAATTCTGTTTCTGATTTTTGCCTCTGTATCCTTTTCAGAACTGCTTCAGAGTTAATTTCTTTGAGGGAATTTATAGCAGTAGTGAAACGCTGTCTCAGCATCTATCAGAATTATTGCTTTTTCAGGTTTTTCCTACTTCTGACTTTTTCTCCAGAATACACTTGCAGTTGAATTCTTTTAATTTTAACTTGTATCTTCTGGCTTTTTAAAGAATAAACTGTGATTTTGGATACTTCCTTATTTAACGTGGGGAGAAAATGGCACAGAAATCTCCTGTGGATTAGCAGAATTTATTTTGACCCAATTCAGTATTATTTCCTTTGACAAGCGTTCTCTCCTCCTAGCACCTCTGTCTCGTGGGAGTGATTTTAATGGATCTTTATTTAAAAAATAAAAAATAAAAAAAATCTTTCAGTTCATGTGTGCTTAAGTGATGGTTATGATCAAGGTGTGAGTTGCTGCAAGGACCAGGAAGGCTTTTGTGCTTCTGTGTGCAGCCCGTTGGAGAATCCCACAGCACTCATGCTAGCCCGGGTGGAAGCGGGGTGCGTTGGTCACGTCTGCAGACCCCGTGCGGGATTTGCCGTCTTAGTGGTATCAGCCACCAGTACGGCTCACTCGTTCCTCGTCGTGAGAAGCTCCTCTTGCTGAGCAGGTCCCCCCCTCCTGGTGTTTTCCTGTCACCTTTTTCTTAACAAGAGATTTGAATTGCTTCCTTAGTGAACAAGAAAAAAAAAACCGTAGGCTGTATTTTGCTGTAAACAGCAGATTTCCTTGTTTTCATTTGGCTGCAGGCATCCAGACTGCCTTTGCAATTGGGACAGAAAGGATGCCATGTGCAAAGAATGGTTAAAATGCTGGAATTCCCCAGCGGTTTGGCCACACTTGCTCCCCTGTGGAAGCTCAGTGGTTTCCAGGTGGAACGCTCCCAGGCCTGGCCCGCTGTTTAGAATGCTGCCCCGTGATTTCTGTGGCTGGGGGCTGCTCCTTTTTTCAGGCAAAACCGGTGTGGACAGTAGGAATGGTGGAGGGGAAGAGACCTTCTGGCAAGAGTTATGGTTTGTGGCTTTCCTAGCTGTTGAGCAGCTTTTTCGTGGCAGTGCCGTGAGGACAGCGAGGAGCACAGGTGAAGCGAAGGTGTTCTTGGCTTTCCACCTTTAGCTCGCTCTCCTCCTGCGAGCTGCCGTTGGCCGCTGGCAGTCCCAGCGCTGGGAGAGCCGACCGGGTGTGTCCCACCCGTGCCTGGCTGACAGGAGGCTCCCCCAAGCTCCAGGCAGCCCAGCTTCCTATTTCCCTTTCTTCCTTGTGTTTCCTTCGCTAACTATTGCTTATTTACCCGGTCTCGTTTTCTTCTTTCTGCCGCCTCTTCCTGTAATTTTTCCTGTAGTTTAGAAAAAGCGTTTCTCCATAATCCCGCTCAGTTTGGGAATGGAGTGACAATTGCATTTTCTTCCTTGCTGGGGATGTGTTCATTCTGTATGTCTGTGTGGTCTGTGCTAGTGAGATGCTCGGATTGCATTATTCATCTGTCTAGCTGTGAGATTTAGCTGTACTCAAGCAATTCCTTATAAAATATAATAAAAAAAAAAATCAAGTGGGATGATGGCCAGACTCAGTGGGCTTCAACTCCACAATACTGCAAAAGACAGAGGAGGAGGAGGATTCCCCTGCCGTTCTTTCCGCTGGCTGGAATAGCACTGAGGCAATGGAAGGACCCTCCTGTGGGGCTCCCCCTGCCTGAGCACCAAACAGGATGGAATCCGGTGAGATCACGCGAGCGACAACTTGCCTTGTGAACAGAGCTTGTTTCTGGGCGGCTTTCACGACTGTCCTGGGCAACGTGAGAAAGGAGTTGTGAAAATCAGGCTAGTGCCTGCCCAGGCAGGGCTTTGCCACGCCACGGGCTGGTTCGTCCCTGCTGACAGAAATGGGAGTAGCAAAGTTGCAGAGCCTGTATGAGAGACCTAAAATTTGTCGTGGCTTCTGTTTTTTAAATATTTTATTAATTCTAATGAAATGGATGTTCTCTGTGTATTCTCTTTGAGGTACTAAGGAAGTTGGCTTGTTGTTGTTACTCCATTTTATTTTAGAAAATGCTCCTATATAATACTTGTGGTTATCAAAAGTACTTTGCTTATTTCTTATGTGGATAATCAGAAATTATTAATAACAGTTCTGGATGGTCATGATTGCACTGTTACCAAGAGAGTAGGAAATATTCCTGGTAGCGCACTCCTTTGGCTCATGTAATGTTTGAGTAGGGCATAGTTAGTGTTATGTATCATGTACTGAACTTCAGCCTTTCAGTACAGGCATTGCAAAATGAAAGAAAAAATAACATTTGGTTGGCACTGAAATGTTTAAAAAATGCTTTGTGTTTTCTTTTTTACTTTTTATGTCCGCAGAAGGACGAGTTTCTCAACAGGAAAGATACTGTTCTCTCTACAGCTTCTGTCCAGGCTGTGGATTGCCGTGCATGCACAGGAAGGGCACTGTCTTAACCTCATTTTTTAGGGTCAGAGTGTTAAAAAGGTTTCGGTGAGAACAACGTGGAAGGAAAAAAAAAAAGCGCGTGTGGCATTTCATGCTCCCTCAGGACTGTTCCATGTCTTTCTTTGCAGAGTCTGGTTCCGTCTGAATGGAGCAGAGTGTTAACAAGCCCTTCTTCTCTTCCATTTTCCAAAGCTTTAAAACTGCAATTGGTGTGAAATGCCGTGGGCTTGGGGAGTTTGCAGCAAGCTGGTATATATCCAGCATCCTGTAACTGCTCCGTGTCAGATTCAGAGGGAGGAGGAAGGAAAGAATCCATGATCCTGAGGGACTGGTTAACAGCAGCATGCTATGTGCTGTTAGCTAACCGTCCTGCTGCTGTTAGTTACTGCTGCAACAGAGCTGGTCATTAGCTGCTGGAACAGATGATTTCTAGAGGATTATTTGCATTACACAATTTAATGCTCTTTAATAGCAAATTTTTAATTAAAAGGAGAGTCCTTTTGGAAGCAGCCTGAGCAGCTGCAGCTGAATTCTGCGTGTTTAATGTAATTAGAGAAACAGCTGGGGTGGGAGCTGAGCACCCAGCTCCCAGGCAGTCACAGGTTCGTGGCGGCTCCTCGCGGGACGGGCGTCCTGAGCGACGCGAGCCGTGCGGGAAGCGTACCGGCCGTGGGACAGGTCCCATCCGGATCTCAGGCTGGGCAGCAGCTGGGGAAGTGGGGCGTGGGTGGCAGCCATCTGCGCCAGCTCGCTTGTCACTTGGGCTGCCACAGACGGTAGCGCTCAGTTTGCAGTCTGTCGGGCCACGTGTATTTGTATCTGTTGTTTCAGCATCTCCTGGCACAATGGAGAATATCTTTGGAGGAGGGCATCAGGCAGGTTTTAGCCTCCAGTTTTTTTCCGCTGCTGGCATGCGCTGTCTTTTGAAATGTGCCCCTTGTGGTATCTCTTTCCTCCTCCCTTTCTCTGTGATACCGGCAAATGTCTGGCTGGAAACTGCCGAGAAGTGAAGCTGTGGCTGTTTCTAATGAGCGGCTGACCTTCTAATAGCATTGTTCAGTCCAGAAGATCCCAGAGCACTTTTGAGTTTGCACTACTGAGGCCATGTGAAAGAGTTACAGCATTGCAATTACCACGACCCAGGAGACAACCAGAAATCTCTGTTGCCTTGTATTGGCTCTGCTGCAGGTACTGCAACAAAGGCAACTTAATTTGAGAGCCCCTTAATTTGAGAGATGTTACATAATCACAGCACACAATCTTGTTGGTGCAGTGGTAGTGTGCTTTATTTTCCCATAATATCCAAATGCTTTACATTCTAGGATCAGTAGTGAACCTAGATTTAGCACACAAGATCACCCTATCCTGTAGCTGAGCGCCGTCCCTAAGGACAGGCAAAGATCATCAGTATATAGGAGCAAGCATGTTTCATCCCGTGTTACCTTTTCCTAAACAGAGATGAATAATTGTGAAGATAGTGGGAATCATCCCATGAAACTATCCTGCTCGTGTGTTTGCCTTGTGCTGCCGCTTCGGTGAGTGCTTTGCTTGCAGAGCTGGACGTGCAGCAGGTCGCCAGAAACCACCGTGCCTTAGGAGAGCCAGCCAGCCCCGCTCCGCCGCTGGCTGTGGACATGGGTTATGGGGCAGCGCTCATCCGGGGGGCTTGTGGGGCAGGCCCGGATGCTGCTGGCCTGCTTTTCTGGAGGTAAAAGGGGGAGAATATTCAGCACACCAGGCAGTGCGAAGGGAAGGTGTGGGTCAAATGAAGGCTAGCCGTGGTCTGCTTGTGACCCCAATATTAATTGGCCTTTTAAATGCGACCCTTTAAAACTAAGGTGCCTGTTGCCTTTCAATGTATTTTTATATTCCTGTTGTTTAGGTGGACTTCTATAAAAGTTGAAAGCTGTCTTCTGATTTCTTTGTGATTTGCTTCAACTTTTGTATTCGCAGTGTTGCTTTGCGTGACTCAGCAGCAAATTCTGTCGGCTGTTAGGCTGGTGCAGTTTGTTTTGAGGGAGGTTTTCCTCTTATGATCAGTTGCTGTGTATCGAGCTCAGGCTTCAGGGAGCTGCGGCTGCCTGTACAGGGTCACTTAATTCAGGAAGGGAATGCAAAATTTGGTATGACTGTTTCTCACTAAAACACTTAGTTTTCTGTAGTTAATACCACTGCTTATTGATAGGTTTTCTTTTTAAAATAAAAACTGTACATACATGAGGATTTTGAAGCACTTTGAAATATCAGCTTGAAGTTTTGTTTTTGAGGCAAGATTTCCAGGGAGACCCTGAAGCCAGGGGACAGAGAAAAAGTAATATTCACAGCACGTGTTCTTAAAAAGTGCTTGAACTCCTGGTGCCCAGCTGCTGGGAGGTTCAGTAACCACAGCATGTCCCCCTGAGCCACTCGCTGTGGTATCAGGCTCTTTGCAGATGCTCTGGATTGCATTAGGGCCTCAGACCTGTACATACACACACAAGGCAGAGAAAATAATTTGCATAACTTGCATTTGGCAGTGTTGAAGATGTGAGTTTTCAGGAAAGGGGGTGGTTTAGTCTCACAGTTTTTCTGTTGTTAGTTACTTTTTCCAAGAGGCCAGCTTTGTGGTGGGTGATGCTTCCTGTACTGGTAATGCCAGTTTACATAGGATGAGAGCTGTAGTGTGCTTGTGTTGAGGCTGGAGAGGAGACAGAGAATAAAATGATGCTTAAACCAGTAAGCTAGGTTGTGCCTTGTGTGTAGTGATGTGTGGCAGCTCTTCAACAGCGCAGACGTACAGGTGTGCATTTAAAATTCAAGGGGCACTTTTAGGTGGCAGTCTCTCATTACCGCAGGTGGAGTACCACTCTGGTACCAGCTTCGGGACTGTATACGAAGAAGGTTATACATTTTTTTTGTGTCCTGCTAAAAACCTTGTTTCATCAAGATATTGTACTGAAAACTCTGCCTACCTCTCCCAGAATCTATGTTCTTCTTGGAGATACCATCCAAGTGGTGATGCATGCTTCATGCTTTCTGCTGACTGACAGGCTCTTAGCCCCAGCTGGCATGGTTGCAGAAGATGTTTCTACCTAAGTCTGTAACTGATTGTGCTCCTTTGGTTAGCAGTTGTCCTGGCATTGCTTACTAGTAGTGTGTTTTTTATTTATTTATGAAGTTATCTGTAAGGCTTGAGTCTTACAAAGTTAATGTGCTTACGAACTGTATGAGCCCTCTGTGCTTGGTCTGGATGGGACTTTTTTCTGTGCTCTAACTAAAACCTTGGGCAAAGTCTTTCACCATATCCTGTAACTGATTTAGTGCCCTGTTGTCTGACTTGCTTCTGTTTTCTTTCTTACTCCCCTCTCCTTGTCTGTGCCTGCTAACCTTCATAGTAAGCATTCCTTCATCCATCAGAGACCTTTGACATGGGAACAGTCATAAGGTGACCCTGAGTGTACGTGGTGTTGGCAGGGACTGTTTTTCTACATCTGTAAGAATTCCTGTGGTAAGTGTGTTTGGCTAGGAAGGAAATATGGTTTGAATTGCTGCTTCTGGGTGACAGAATCATTTAATAGAAATAATCTACCTCATCCTCTGGTGAATAGAGTGAGGTCAGGTTCCTTTGGCAAGCACTGGAGTCCTTTGTAGTTTGGTCGTCTTTTGGGAGACCCTGTGTTTCTGTTGTGCAACTTCCTTGTTGCTGTGACTTGAGACTTTCTGTGGTGTGTGCATTTGTCTAGCCTGCTGTGCTAGACGTAGACATCACTGTTCCCCTGAGGAGAGCAACAAAAGGGGTCTGTGATATTTTTGAGGAAAATGATAGCTGGATTAGTTTTTTTGTTTTTTTGATTCTTCATTTTTCTCCTTATGGATAGTCATTTTTCATGACTGCTTTACCCTCTTCAAGCATCTACATACAATAATATTTTTCACTTTGTCATGTCAACAGGTTGCAAAGATATGAGCAGGCTATGTGGCACTGTTCAGCTGCCTAGTTGAAGCTGAACTTGTGGTAGTAATGGAGATGTTAGATGGTGTTTCAGGACAAGTAGCTTGTGGAACAAATGGGATCTCCTTTTCCTGGAAAAATGTACAAAATGGGACCACTCAGTACTCGAGTCTCTGTTACTCACCCTTGGAACCGGCCGTGCAAGAACCTGCCTCCTGCCTTCGTGTGGAGGGCACTCACAGGATATGGCTGAAGCAAAGAGGCCTTTGTGCCCTCCATAAGGAGGAGGTATCAGATAGTATCTGATGGTTGTGTATCTTCCCGATGAATGTTGAGACAATGTGGATCTTTATGAACCGAATTGGAAGGGAGGCCAAGAAACATTGTAAGCGCTTTTATCCTCATTGGCATTTAGCTCATTGGCATGAGCTAAAGGTGGTGGAGTTGCTTCTGAGTACGTGCTGTTTCATGGGCTGGCTGAAGGGTTTCAGAGAAGGCAGATAATGTTGTTAAACCGATGGTTAATATTGTATTTGAGAGCAGAGCACTTTAACTTGCGTGTCAGCAGAGTGACTCACGGCTTGAGAGCTGCAGCTGCAGCATCCTTGCCGGTCAGGAAGGCCAGCTGGTGGGGTCTGCAGGAAGGGAGGTGGGCATTGCGTTAGTGAGGAAAGGCACTGGGTGCTCTTGCTGTTCCACCACCAGGTACTGCTTTCGTCTCTTCCCATCAGCACTAGTGTGAAGCAGGTAGGGCCTGGAAGTGAAAGTCACAAGAGTTTTGGTATATTCAGACATCTCTTAATCTTTCTCAACTCGCCTCATCACCACCCCCCTCCACACTTAAAGCCTGTTGTTTTGAGCTGTTGCTAATTATTTCTCTACAGGGTGGTGGTGCCATTGCCATCTTTCCTATTGCTCTTCTTGTTTCCATTACTCCCCGAGCTTTGTCACTTCAGCATATTACATCCTGGGCAGATTTTGTTCAGCATTGCTCTGGGCGGTGGCGAGGAAGCAGCTCCCTTGTTAAGTTAATGGCCTGCGTCCTGCCTTTGTGGCCTGCTCCCTTCTTTTGCCATGCAGCCGTAGGGTGATGGTATTTAAGAGCTAATAAATACAATTCTCTGTCCTCCTGTCGTGGTTCCACACCTAACTACACAAACAGTGTTTTACTGTCCTTGAAGGCTCTTTCTGCTGCCTCTGCCAGTCTTTGCCAGCTGAATTGCTACTTCCTTCCTTTTTCAAAATGTATCTGACAAAATCACTTTCCTCAAGACGAAGAAATAGCACCAATCAGCTCGTTTGCGTTTTATTTTCTGATGCGATTTGCTGTCTGTGTCTTTGTGTCAAAGTTCATAGTTCACTGTTTCTCTCTTGTACCTGCAGATGTGTTTGCTGCTCCTTGTTCCTGGCCCCTGCTCTCGGCCCACTGGTGGCTGCCCTCCTCCTCTGTCGGGAGTCCCTTCGTGTTCCTCCCCTCCGACTTGCCGCTTCTGGCAGCACTTTGCTGACCTTTCAGGTGCCAGAGGGAGGAAAATGCTTTCTTGCATGCCGAGCGTCACCTGACATGACCTTATTAGCACATTCAGCTTTCCTTGAAGTTTCACCATCTGTTCCTTATTCCCTTTTCATAAGGTTCCTTCACAGACTTTTGCCCGTGTCCTGGGCCTTAGCTCTTGTTTCTGTGTCTCTCTCTTGCACATACATCAAATAGTCTTGTGCTTTGCAGTCGAAATCTCATGGCATTGGAGTGAAAACCTGCCCTGCACTGGGAATCCAACTGTTTGTTTCAGCTACTTGCTGTCTTGTTCCCTGTCTTGAATGGAAATCTTTTCTCCTAGGAAGTACCCTTCCACTCTGTATTTTTGTAATGCCACCTCTGCTAGATTCTGCCAAGTGCTCAGGAGGCAAGTTTGTGTATAAACACAAAGCTGTATTGCAAAGAAGTTATTATAAAGCAGACTAAAACTGCTTACGGGGTAGAGGTTTTTATTTTAGTTATCTATTTAGCTGAGAATTATTTGAGGAACTTAATTCTTAAAGGTGCTGTGTCTCTGTTTTCATGCTGTGGGAACAGTCTTATCTGAAACACCTGCCTGTACTGTTCCTCTAACTGTACTTGCTGGTTTGCCGCATTGTGCACTGTGGAATACTCCTCCCAAACCCCTACGGTTAGATGCAAAAGAAATGCTGAGGAGAGGAAGTTGGTCAAGGGACCAGCATAGAGAGCCTGCAAATTAAGGCAGGGAAAAAACAGGAGCATACAGGAAAGAAGAATAAGGAAAGAATGAAATTGTTTTAGGGAAGGTACTGGAAGTGGTCTCTGCACTCCAGTGCTACGCTCAGTTGTGTGTTCATGTGTGTTTGTATGCATGTGGAAGGGTGCCTTTGCGAGGGAGAGTTGCAAAGAGGATTAGAGGAGAGCACTGAGTGAGAACACTTGCAAAAGCTGTTCCTTGTGCGATAGGAGCACGTGCCCAGTGCGGGTTTGAAACATTCCCAAGCTGGTGATGGTAGCTGACGTCGTGGGCCAGTGAGAGGTGCAGGCTGACCTCCTGATGCTGGCAGAGAGATAACCATCGTGTTGGGGAAAGCCAACACGGGTCACCTGTGTTCTATCTGGAAAAGAATGGAAGACAAGGAAGGGATACAAGATACCGTTAAAGTGACAGAGCAGGATAACAATCTTTTTCTTGTAGGGATGAGAACGGTGCTGTAACTTCGGTCAATACTCAATTACAGTGGCTGGGACCCAGCGTAGGCTCAGCTGGTTGTGTGAATCAATAGGGAAATCCTGTAGATGGAGTCATGTAAAAAAGACAACCTGTCCTAGTCCGGGTGTGACTCTTTAGGGATTGAGTCAAATAGGGTTGCTTGCTTGTGTCTCTGGTTGGCAGGGAAAATAGTGACGTTTTGCAGCAGGGGAGAAAAGCAAAAAGGAAGGGGGGGGTAGCAATATGAAATTAAGAGCTCGGTTTCTCCTCTTGGGTTGGAATTAGTGCCTAGAATTGGGCTAGAATTAGTCTAAGGAACATTAAAGTGAGGTTTTGATTCAGACAGGAGGAAGTGGCACTGGAGGAGAAATGCGGCTCTGCTGGCTGCATGGATGCCATCGTTATTGGTGTTGACCACTCGTAACATGGGGGGAAGGAGGATAGAGCCCCAGAGACCTCACAGAGCATCCAGGGACAGCGGCCCATCACGGGGGCAACCTCGGTCCTGGTGGTGAAGAGGGCAAGGAAAGGCAAAAGATAGAGGTTAATTTAGGCAACAGGAGCCAGAATGAGGAGGGGACGGGTAAGGAACCTGCAGGAGGATGAAATTTTGAGAAGGGGCTTGTGATCAGATATGTCCGTGGTAACAAATACATCAGCAAAAAATGAGACGAAAGCAGGTCTGAATTTTGGGTAAGGGTTTGGAGTGCAAGTCAGAATGTAGCCAGGAAAAGGAAGTAAAGGGAAGGTACTGGATTCAGTGAGCTTTACAGAGGAAAGGCAGAAGGGTGGTGGACAGCAGTGACATGCAGGTGGGGTTGGAAATGGATTTTGGTTTTGTTGGTTTTTTTTTTTGAATTATTTTTGGTTGGAGATTCTGAAAAGTGTTTGGGGAAATAAGAATGGGTGGGGAGAGACTGCAAAATGTGTGCATGGAGGAAAGAGTGGGTAGATGTGAAAGGAGGGTTCTGAAGCATTCGAATGTCTTTGACCATTCGTTCTCCTTCTCTGAGTTTGTTTTGATGCTGGGGAGGGGTGGGTGTATGTGAAGGACACCCATCTGTTCCTTTGAGATAACAGAAGGAAATAGGTCACAACTGAGCTCACAAAGTGAAGGACATGGGGAATTAATAGACTGATTGGGCTGAGGGAGAACTTAGTTATGTGGCTAGGTTTGATTTGTGAAGTGTCATATTTGCTACATGCTCTGTAAATCTCCATTTCTTGATTGTGTTTTTGCAGTGCGGCTCCATGACAGTATTTCAGAAGAAGGTTTCCATTACCTCGTCTTTGATCTGTAAGTGTCTTTCTTTGGCTTTGATGCTTCATCAATGATACAGACACGTGGATGGTTGACTAAGAGTGGAATAAAAATCACCTGAATTAATATAATTCTCCCTTTCTCTTCCAAGACCTGTACATAACTAGTCCACTTGACAAAAATCCATTTACCGTGTGGTAGGGGACAGACCAGGAAAGCTCCTGGCAGCAGGTGCAAGTGTGGGATGGCAAAGGACAGCTATCCTGTATAGGGTGGCTACGTGTGACCTCTGTCCCTGAGGCAGTCAGCAGGGATCAGAGGAGGACTCTTCTGCCCAAACTTAGTGTTTACCAAGCCCTGTAGAAGGGCATGGGCAATTTGTGCCCGGTACGTCAGCAGTGCCCTGTATGCTGCTGGTGCACTGACAGTCCAGGGGGTCACACGGATGTGCCAGTGCTGGTGCCACGGCTGTGGAGCTCTGCCCTGGCTCCCCAGTGCCACGGGTCCCTGCAGAGGCTGCTCAGCGCAGGCTGCAGCAGGGCTCCTGGGGAAAGGGCGCGGGCAGGGAGGCACGCGTCCCGTGCAGCCTCCTAGCCAGACACGGACAGGCTCCGTGATGTCCCTTCTTTTACACTCCAGGGTTACTGGTGGGGAGCTCTTTGAAGATATTGTTGCCAGAGAATACTACAGTGAAGCAGATGCCAGGTAAGACTGTTTCCAGACCCTTCTGTGTGTGTGCCATGTGTGTTGGCAAGTGGGATGGATTTCTGACTGCCGTTCTGTGCGTGGCTTTGTTCTGAAACTCTTGCTCCCCATCTGGAAAAAGCAATTCCTCTTTCTGGCATTAGCATAAACTATTGTCACCGGTCAGCCTGACTCCAGCCCTTGCCGCCTGCAGACACTGCTGTCTTGGTGTGCTCTTTGCTGGGAGACCTGTTGCTAGCGGCTCTGTCTGCCTGACCTTCCTGGTGGCTGGTGACAGTGTCCTTAGTGAGCAAACGCAGGGGATAACTGTCCTCTGGCTGTGTGAGAGCGTTGGCTGCTTGGCCTCTGCCTTCCCATAGCAGGGCTTCCAGGGATGTGCCGCTACTTTTGGGCAGACCCGTTTAATTTGTCTCTATCCAGGTGATGGTTTATGGGGTGGGAAGGGAAAGGGGACTTTGAAGGCTATGTGAAAGCTCTGACGGTAAGCTGATTGTTGCAGTGAAAAAAGGCATAATATGTGCCCTTCTATTTCAATATTAAAAAGATTTTAAGCTGTGCCCTTCTTTTTCTGAGTGTTCCCCCTCTCTCTCATGTGTGAGCTTCCTGAATTGGACTGTGCTTGTCCCTTTGCTATTAATGCGGGGTGAGTGACTTGTGCAGTAGCTGAGGGTGCCCCTGACCCATCTGTCTTTTGGACAGAGAGCACCTGCAAAAAATTCTGGGGTTAGGCAGCTCCTGTTCTGCTGTAGCGGGGCCTGGGAGTGGCCTGCTGATGATATTTCACTTCTGCTTATTCGGTATCCATACTAACTCTTGCTGGAGCGGGAATTAGGGGAGCTGTGAGAGGAGAGGGGTAAGAAGGGAGCGGTGGGTGTTGCTGCAGTGAGTGTGACAGGCAGGGCCGTGAGGAAGCTTGTCCTGAAGTGGTTAGCACAGCAGGGTGCTTTCAAATGAGGCGTTGCACCGCGGGTGAGCCGTCTGCTGACGGGGAAGGGCAGTGGGCTCATCTCTGGTGGAGCTCCTGGGAGAGAGATCTGAAAGCCCTATAGCTGTTTTCATCGGGGTGTACGGATGTTGTAGGCACAGCATCTCGATCAGATGCACAGTCGCTCAACCCATTCCACCTTGAAGTTGGGAAGTTTTGAGGTTATCATCATCAGCCTTCCCCCTACTCCTCTTGCCAGTGCCTATTCCCTAAAATGGTGAAGAGCTGGCAGAGACTGACACTGCTCAGGAAAATTTTGGCCAGGCTAGGGGAAGAGAACTGTCTGTAGCTGGGTGAGCCTTCCTGAGGGTGCTCAGCCCTCCGACTTTGAGCCGGCCAGGTCTCGCAGTGCCCACAAGATGACGGAGTGAAACTCCTCCCTTCTCTCCCCATGCTGAGCTGAATTCCAGAGCAGGCTGGGAGAGCGAGGGAGCGAGGTCTGTGCCAATCCGCTGCGCTTGGCTCGCCTGGGACACCTCACACTTTTGCCATTTTTGGCCAGAAAATCTCTCTCGCTCAGACTCAGCTCTGTTCTAATTATACATTTTTGTTTTGGGAGCGGGGAGATATTCATGGACTCCGACCCTGAGGATTGTACTGCCAGCTCCGGAGGCATGGGGGTAACAAATACACAGTGCTGCACCTCCTCTTCTCTTCCTCCCCTCACCCTCTTCCCATCTTTTCCAGTAGCCAGTTCCCTTTCCCTGAAATATTTCTAATTTGTTCCCCTGAGTCAAGCCCAATTCAGTGAGGGCACTGATCCTGCAGTGAAGACATGAACACAGGGGACGGACCTATCCGAGTTGCCCACAGCTGGGTGCTTACTGCCCAGCCATGCGAGATGCCAGAATCCCTACTCCTTTCCGCATTCACCCTAGGAGCTGAGTACATTTTTAGCGGAATAGATGGTTTCAACCAGAAAGCTCTCCCATGGGTGTGCTGTGCTGTTCTAATGCAACAGGTGTAAATTATTGGGTTGCTTTTGTCCCTGTGGTTACAGCGAGGAGAGTGGCAGAGACGTCAGTTTTCTGTGAGCTGGGGGAGCGCGGCACGCTGCACTCAACAGGGGCCGAGTCTGCTTTTCAGATCGCTAACCCCTTAAGTGGGATCTGTACTTAAAAGGCACCCAGCAAGCGGGTGTGTGCACACATTGTGTATGTAAAGTGCTTGAGATGCTGCTCTGAAAGCTTTGCAAACTGGCAAGCACCCAGGAGTCTTCATCCCGAACTTGCTGGAGGAGGCTGCTGCTCTCTGAAGTTTACTCTGTGCTCGGACTGGCCCCGCTGGACGCTTCCTGGAGTGGTTGGGCTGAGCTTGCCTGGTCTCAGCTGCTGTTCGCAGCTACTTGGGTGCCTCGGTGCTCCTGCGTGGGGTGGGCATTACTGGCTGAAGAAACAAGCGAGATGCTTAGTGTGATGTGGAGGAAAGAAAGGAGATGATGGGAGGTAGGAGAGGCTTTGTGGTCCTACTGTAGCTAGGATATTTAGCGTCCTGTTGCTGAGCAGAGGGGGGGATGTCCAGTGGTGACAGTACCGAGCTGTGGCATCCAGTGGGCACAGTGAAGGGATTCAGCCTGGGGTCTTGAACTCTCCTTGGTGTGAATACAAAAGTTAAGGAAATGTTCTGGGATGAGATGCCAAGTGCGTGTGTGTGTGTGCGCGTAACTCTGTGTGTCTCTCCCTTTATCTTGCAGCCACTGTATTCATCAGATACTGGAGAGTGTGAATCACATTCACCAGCATGATATCGTGCACAGGGACTTGAAGGTAATATTTCCTCCGTGCCACAGAGGCTGAGGAGAGCAGCCAGGGGATCATTGGAAGAGGGAAGACAGGAATACTGTATTGCCAGCTGGCAGGGCCTTGTCTCTCTCTCTCTCTTTTTTTTTTTTTCCCCCCTTCACTAGAACTGGGCTCAGACGTTCCTGAAGCACAAATTTCACTCCTTCAGATTTTTCTAGGGGGTGTGCTGAATTCCCAAGGAAGTTTTCAGTCTTCATGAACTTTGTTAGCTCTCAGTCTCTTTGAGGCATCTCCAGGATGGGGTAGTTGTGATCCCTGGGGAGCAATAGGCTTTCAGAGAAATTTGGGTAGAATTCATTATAATGAAGGACACTTCCTAGTCTGCTGTTGAAGAGATCTCTAAATTCCTGGGGCACTCTCTGTTCAATCTGCCAGGATGAGTTTGTCTGCACAGAGCATGTATATTTTTATTCTGCACTGTTGCCAAACACATGCCATTGGGCTAGGACAGAGATGCACAACAAGAATTTTACACATCATTTCTTTCTTCTCTCATTAGTAAAAGCTTTTCATCTAAAACCAAAACTGCTGTTAAAGTGTTAAACACTGGTGAATCGGCCATTTGCCACATTCTGACACGTTTATAGACCCGGAGCCCCCGCATGGAGTTGCTTAAACTCCCTTCCCACACAGTGCCAGCTGTACTGGGAGCTGGGCAGGCTCCAGAATGAAGGGGTTTGTGCAGGAAGGTCTGCCTGCCCTGCAGCCGTCTCTGTCTAAAGTGGGAATGGTGATGACCACCAGCAGTCCAGTGAAATTAATGCAGGATGACACCTGTTACTCATGTTGCTTTTGGATTGTTATACAGTGCCTAACAGAAAGGTATAAAAATACTTTGCAGAGAGTGAGGTAAAAACGTTGCAAGCTCAGTGGCAGTGTTCTGCCGCTGTCTGGTCTAGTGCAAGGTGTCCCTGCCCATGGCAGAGGGGGTGGAACTAGGTGATCTTTAAGGTCCCTTCCAGCCCAAACCACTCTGTGCTTCTATGGTTCTCCCAGTGTTTTGATCTAGTGGACAGCTGTTAACCCTTAGTGGTTCTGGCAAACTCCCGTGCAACACTGTGGGCTTTCTGATTCAGAAAAACTGTGAAAAGATGCAAATGATCTACTGTGGAATGGCTGCTCTCGATTAAAGCTAATGCCTGCTCTTGAGAAAGGCAACCTCCAAGAGGCACTACTGTCCAAAATTAGGGCCTCTATGAAAATAGGTAGTGTTTTCTAGTATGGGATGGTATAAGTTTTCCGTTGCATCCTGTGTTGAGACATCATCTGTTTTGCTTCCCACATTTTGTTTGTGTGAAAGTTGTGAACTTGTTTAAAACTTATCAGTTGCTAGACACTCCCCGCTGTGCTTAATGTGTTTCTTCTGTTGCTTGCTCCTATTCACTGAAGCTATCCAGGCCTGAGGAGCAGCCATTCCTTTTAGCAATAAATGATCCCATGGTCTTTGTTTAATATTCTAGCTCTTTGCCAAAAGGTTGGCCTTTGGGATCAGCATGTAATAACTGTAGAGCTTGCTTCATGTGAAGTTCTCTCTTGCACCTCCCTCTCGTAAGCTAGTCTTTTGGCTGTCATGCTCTTAAAGAACTTCAAATATTGAGCTGCCCATAGGGACCATAAAAAATCAGGGAATGCATTTACATCCTTACCAAAAAGTGTGTGAAACCTGAGACAATCCATATGTTGGCAAACATGTGCATGGATAAGCACCGTTAGCCTTAAGGTGTTTTTAGCTGTATTTTAGAAGCAAATAGTATTTAGCTAGCACAAACCTGACCTAAATCTCAGTGTTTCAGGCCAAGCCCAGATGAGATCTGAAGTTGGGAGGGATTTTCAGAATACTTTGTTAGTCTTCTGCTTTAGGAACTTGTTTACGCTGGTGAATTTTCATCAGCATAGCTTAATTAACACAATCTTTTCCACTTTCCGTATAGTGAAAAGCCAGTGGCATCGAAATTGAGACCCAGTTCCCCTTCCTTCCATGCTGCTTATGGCAAGGACTGTGATGGGCAAGGCTGTCCTCCTTTCATTCAGAGCAGAAGCAAGGCACATGCCCAGTACTTTAAGGCAGGTGAATGAGCATAGCATCTTGTTCCTGTTAGGCAGAACAGGGATGGAGGGTTACAGAGGGACAAAAATGGTGAGCAGGCTGCAAAAAAAGACCTTCACCAAATTTGTGAAACTGAGATGAAGTCCTGTTTCTGGATTTCCAGGCTTCTATCTGGCTAGACTAAAAACTCAAGTTGATATGAATTGCACAAACGATCAGAAGGGAATAGGATGAGAAATCATATTTGTCCTTCCTTGTCTCTGTCTGCAAGTTGGGTTTCCTGCTGAGCTGTAATAGCCACCGCCTTAAAAGCTTTGGGGTTTCAAAGGATCTGTTGTAACTAGCTGCTCTGGTGCTTCAGAGGAAGCTGCTGACTGTCACAGTATGATTTTTGGAGATGTGGTGAGCCTTCTGCTGAAGTCTTCCACTGGAACACAACAATTGCGACTCAAGTGAGATTCGTGGCAGGGTGGTGGGTCCATCTCCCATTCCTGGCACATGGGGAAGTGTCATGGCTGCTCATAGTATGGGTGACAGTGGCAGTAGCAAGATAACATATTTAACGCTGCTGTAAATAAGGACTTATAGCATGAAAAAAACAGCTTACAACAATATCACTGCTGTTCTCCTTTTGACAATTTGAGGCTGAGGCTTTTTCTGTAAGGGATGAAAGCTACCGCCTAGTTAGATGATGCCTTCCCACATTACAGCTCTGTATTTGGCAGGCCTTATTAGCATCATATTTACTTTTCCAGTGCCTTGGGGACTCTGTAATGTTCATGGGAAGAAACATCACTGTAGATTGTATCTGCTGCATCCCATTCTCCCCCCCCTCTCCAAATTACTTTCTGCGGGGATGACAACAAATTTTGGGTTTTGTGCTGCAGGAACTGTACTGTCAGTGCCCTCTGGTGTCAGCATGTAACATATGGGCTGGGTTGGGAGAGGCTCTGGCTCCTATAGAAGATTTGTGTTAGACTTGAGGATTTTCTGCAACTCTAGGTCAAGGCCATTTGTTGCTGCTGTTCTGCCTTCATCTGAACAGCTTTAGTATGAACCTGCTATCAGCAGATTGATTTTAATGATGTCAATACAGAGGGAGGAGGCTTCAATGAGGATATCAGTCTTTCATTCTTATCCCTTTTTTTTCTTTCTTCTCCCCAGCCTGAGAATTTGCTACTGGCAAGTAAATGTAAAGGTGCTGCTGTCAAACTGGCTGACTTCGGACTGGCTATAGAAGTGCAGGGAGAGCAGCAGGCCTGGTTTGGTAAGAGTGTTTGAGGTTTCCCACTTCTGCTCACCCCCTTCCTGGAGGCTGGTTGCATTGCACCCTCCCTAAGTATTTTCTCTCAGCTCTTCCAACATGTTTGCATGTATTTGGCATTGCTGCTTCCTTTCCCAGCATCCCAGCCTCTAGGTCCTTGGGCATGAGCCTCGGTGCAATAGAAGAAAGAATATGGTAGATAAAGACAGAAAAAAGTCTGTGTATTCCTCCATTTTTCTTGTCAGTGTTCAGTAGATACTAGTGTCAGAGATGAATGCAGCTGCTAAGTTTAGACCTTGATCCAAATTTTCCTGCTGCTTAGGAGTATAGAGATCTGGAATTTTGTTTGGTCATTTTACAGAAATGCACTTGAACTGGCTCTCTCAAGCACGTTTGGATCCGACCTTATCTTTGTTTAGGTAAAACATAATTAGAAATGAGACCTTCTCAGGCTTAACATCGGCTCTGAGACTCTGCAGTGCTGTAGAGATTCTGGAGAGACGGCTATTTCTCCTGGTCTGCCCACACCATTTGGCAATGGGATGTGTCCTATCTGTGTCTAGCACTTTCAAACTCCAAGCCATTATATGTAACAATGATACGAAGCATGAGAGACATGTAACATACAGGTTTGTGCCCAGCTGGCTGACATGGTCCCTCCCTCTTTTTTGTTCTTCCTGCAACCTCATTCAATTTTCTTTCCTTTTTTTCTTCTTTTTTTTGTGTCCCTCTCTGTTGGTCTACCCAGAGGTAGCTTTAGCGAATATGGGGCAGGGATGCTGGGTTTTGAAATTTGTTGGTTACCATTAGTGGATTTTGTGATATGGAAAGATACCTCTTCTGCTTGAGGACTGTACTTCATGTCATCCATTTCCTGGCAGGGTTTGCTGGCACTCCAGGCTACCTCTCCCCTGAAGTCTTAAGAAAAGATCCTTATGGAAAACCAGTGGATATATGGGCATGTGGTAAGATTCTGTCAAAATGTTTTACACTTACGTGGCGCCTTTTCATGTAGAGGAGCAATTCCTTACAGCCTATTGCTGGGAGGGTGTGCAGTGCTGCTTCTTGTTGGGTGGAGAGATGAAGACACTTGAGAATAAGCATCTCCTTGTGTAGATGGAGTTAATACTGGAGCCTGAACTCATTTGATTCTGGCTCCTAATTCTTTCCTCAGGCCATCCATCAGCAGCGTGAGACTCAAGAGATAGGACTGTTCTGTGCTTTGCAGAGTCAGTTGTTTAGGCCACTGCAGCAATTTCCTATTACACTAACTGTGTAGAAAATGAAATACTGAAAAGAGCTGTAAATGTATCTGAGACTGATAAGTTTAGAGATATGTGATATCAGCATTGCCTGACATGGAATAAATGGTTCTGTGCAGGCCAGGAGTGTTAGTTTTGTCAATGACATTTGTCCCATGACCATGCACAGCAAGCATCTAAAAACTGATTCCTTCCTAAAAAGTCCCTTGCTGCACAGCAACCCCAGGGGTTTCAGGGCCTTCATTTATCTTGAGAGCAACTGGGAGTTGTGGCTCACCAGCCATGATAGCGGGGGAGGAGGGTAGAAGGACATCAGGTACCTTGTTCTAGCTCCTGGCAGCTGGGGTTAAGAGCTGAACATGAAGTGCCGGGATGAGGCTCAGCAGAGGAGAGGTTTGTACTGTCTTCTAGTACCTCAGAAAACTAAGTATGATGGCAAATGAAGATATAGAGCAGTCATTGCCTTGGGGACTGTCAAGAGGGAAGGTAGGTGGGCTGAAGGAGTAATTGGCATATTAGCCTAACCATAGTGTATCTGTGTCTCTCCCTCCCAGGAGTGATTCTGTACATATTACTAGTGGGGTACCCTCCCTTTTGGGATGAAGATCAGCACAAACTCTATCAGCAGATCAAAGCCGGAGCCTATGACGTAAGGGCACTTTCTTGCTGAGTACCTGCATGGGTGTAGAAGCCATCCAAAACATGGCATTATCTTGGCGTCCAGCAGCAGGCCCCAAGCTGCTGTGCAAAATGATGTTTGTCATGTTCATACACCTCGTCTTCACTGCCTGGGATACAGTCCTGTTTGGGGCTACTGAAAGGATATGTGGACAGCATCGCAGTGGGCACTGAGACATTGTTGGTCATTAGGGAAATGCAGAGGTGGAAATGCAGATGGTGGGCAATGGTGTCTTCTACTGTGTTTACCACAAAGCACTGGAAACATAGCCAATGCTAACACTTTAAGGGAAGCAGAGGGAAGGTAGAATGAAGAAGTCTATCTTTATCAAGACCTAATTAAAAGCGTAGGGAACTGTTCTGTAGAATAATAGTTTACGTTATGGCCTCTGGTCTCCTCTGTGCTGCAGTGGAATTTATTCCAGCAGTGGAAAGTGTGGAGCCCAGTGAGAAGACTTGAATGGTGGGATGGCTTTGTGGTGGGGTCAGTGTGGTGGGTTGGAGGCTCTGGTAAAAAGCCAAGCATTTCCTGAAACAGTTCTCAGAGAATGGCGAAACAGAGGTGAGGTGTAAGAGGTGACTGAATGAGAGGAATAGCAAGGAGATTAGTATTGGGGAGCAAAGGTGATGTAGAATATGGTCTAGGTACAACAGTTTGAGTGTTTAACATGAGCTCTTCTGAGGGAAGAGAGGCTTGGGAGGGAAAAAGGAATTCCTGGAAATCTTATCTCAAAGTCTGTGGACATGAGTATTAGAGGAAGTTGGGGAGTTCATTTTGTGGGCTGCCTCGGGGTTTGTAGGGGTAAGGGGATGGGGTTCTGCTGGACCTCAGCTATGTCCCAGCTTCTATGCCTGAGACCATGAGAATGGCTGTACTGGTGAGAAGAAAGGTCTGCCTGACCCTGTGTCCTGGCTCAGTGGCTTTCTGAGTGAAAAGAAAGCGATATCTTTGTATTTGATAGCCTTAAATGGACTTGTGTTCTTCTCTTGCCTTCCTGCTTCTCTTGTTCCTGTGTTCTTTCTGTGTTGCTTGTTCTCATTTGAAGTGTTTTGGCAGTAGTTATGTTGATGGGGATTTTCAAAGCACTTCAGGGGTTAAATAGCCAACTTTTTCTGTAAGTCATGAGGAAGTGCCCGATCCCCACACCTCCAGTACTTCATCTACCTGTTGTTTTTGAGTTCTTATCTATAACGAACAAATTACAGTAGGTTCCTCCTGTTTTCCTTGGCAGAAGACAGCTCAAGTTTTACTGGTGCAGACGCCCCTCGTGTTTTTACCCCAGCACTGGACTCTTCTGTTGTTATCTCTTGCCCATAGAGGAAGTGACAATTGTAAATTGGACCTTGTGATGTTGGGTAGGGGTTTTGCAAGGCATTGCTGTGAATGTTTCAGAGTTAGTGTGTGTGGGGGAAGTATCCTAGCTGAAAGCTCAGTATTATTTTTTCTGAGTGGCCCCCTTCACTGTTTGCAAAACAAATTGTATAATGCTTTGCTGATGTCTGAGAATGCAGAAGTAAGATGATACACAAATCAAACATGATGGGTGTATTTTCGTGACCCAACTGAGCAAAGTACAAATTGCGGGAGAAAAGAGATAAACTTTCTCTAAATGTTTTAGTACTGTATGGAAGTGTTCCCAGGATAGATCAGTCTTCTGCCCCCTTAAAGACAGGGGATTTTTAACCAACAGCAGATTTCTTTGTGGTCTGAAGTTCACCTGTGATTGTACAGTAGGTTCGTAGGAGCGAGACATACTGCATTTAGTATTGGCATGCTGTCGTCTGTACCACATGCAAGCATCTGGAGGATGGCATCATTAGTATCTCATCATTACTGGAATTGTAGGAAAGAGTAGTTAACCCCTCATGGATGACCAGCAGCTGAAATATTTGAGATTCTTTTCTTTGTTTCCAGGCTTCTGTGTTCCCCTCCCCTATTGCATCTCTCTTGCTCCCCAAGTAGTGTTTTCTGGAATGGTAGATGTTTGCAGACAACTTGCTGGTGCGTTGCTACACCTAAGTGAACTGGTTTCATGTTGTAACACACATTGTGTGTTATGGTAGGGAAAGCATACCTGGTGGGAGTTCTGTGTCAGTGGTTTTTGCTTTCACAAGGTTTTGCTACAGTTATGTGTTTGTGATTTTGCATATACTGATATAGTTTCTTAGCATGTTGGAGAAAGAGCAAGGTGGGGTAGAAAAGATAGTGCTTGTGTTTATGTCAGAACTCTGTTAAAAAGATCTATGAATTGACTTTGACTGTTGAGTGTGAAAGAAGCTCAAAGGTATGAGTGATTCCTAGAAGGCTTTTTAAACTGTTAATTTTCCTGCCTGTGTCTGCTGAATGGTACAGGTGTGTCCTGCTGTCCGGTACCATTCATTTGCTGGATTCTGTAGAATTTTCATTCAACATGTTTTTTTCCCAAAAACTTACGTTTTTTTTTTGTGAATATATTAGCCCTAATATTAAAAGGGCAGAAGCTGGATTTCAGCTGGGTAGGAGGGAGAATCTCTTTTGCTAGTAGGAGAAGGTATTTTCAGTTCATCATCTCTTCCTTCTTCCTCTTTCAGTTCCCATCACCTGAGTGGGACACTGTGACTCCTGAAGCAAAGAATTTGATCAACCAGATGCTGACGATAAACCCAGCAAAGCGCATCACAGCTGACCAGGCTCTCAAACATCCATGGGTCTGCGTAAGTGTTTTTCTCTATTACAGATTGATTTGTGGTTTACCCTGAACTGCCATGTCAAGAAGACTTAGCTGCAGAGGAGCCCAGAATATTTTGAATCTTTCAGATCGTGATTTTCAGAGGCTGACCTTCAGCAAACCAACTTTGTCATGCTGTGGTGCTTTTATTGCCACTGTAGGGGAAAAAAAAAATGCCTCCTTCTTTGGGAAGTTTCGTGAATGTCCATAGCTTCTGTTTTTCTCCACATCTCCAATTCCAATACATATCATCTTAAAATGTCAGATGGAGTTTGGCATCAGACAGAGTATTTTAGGATTATTTTGTTCATCTCTACTTCAGTTTATTGCACTGCATCTTTGAATGTTGGAACATTTCCACCGTGTTGCAGCTTAACTGGCTGTAAACCTGAAAGCAGCAAAACGTCTTTTGCTGCTCTTCCTATGTAGTTTTTTGCCTTGCCAGACCCCACACATGGGCATTTTTAATCTTTTGCAAAGTTGGCAAGGAAATCCCAGAATGCATCTGGGAGTGGGTGTAGGGGAGGGCAAGAGTGGTGCACTTTTATCTCTGCAGCATGAAGTAGTTCCACCTAAGTCTAACCATATGCTCTTGTAATACCATAGCATACTTCTGCTTTCTAGGATGTGTTTATGTTCCTTAACTCATTTGTTCATGAGAAATTGTGGTGTTTTTTTCTTCCACCACAAAACAACAAATTAGCAATTTAACCTTATGTGAACATTTGTGTAACAGTAGTGTGGCATGAGCTGTCAAGTGATGAGTGTCTTGGAAGTCAAAATTTTACACTAGCTGAGACTTTGTCCATCTCTGAGTTTTTTTTCCCTCCGTGTGTGCTTTTGATCAATAGCAGTTCCTGTATATTCAGCTTTTGTTCCAATGCCTGTAACCAAAGCTGTATGTATTATGATAATTTGCTCCTCATGGCAATGTAATATAAAATGGTTTAAGAGAGGCTTTTTTTCTCTGAGTTATGGGGAGTTTGATTCCACTTCATAGCCATTTCAGTCTCTCACCCAAACTGCCTGTTGTTGAGTCTGTTGTTTCCATTTGCCCTGCAGTCTCCATATATGCGACATATGTTTTTTTCCTGGAGATGTATTGCTCCTCTGAAGTAAATGAGGTAGCAAGTCTTAACATTTTATGAGTCACTGAGTTTCTTAGCATCTCTGAACTTCTGAAGTATGCAGCCTGACTCTCTTAAGGCAGAGTTGCACAACTGGGCATCTGTGTCACTCCAAAGGAGGCTGGATGAACAGTAACCACCGAAGCTGTTAAAGAGGACGGTTTAGCTATCTTCTCCCTCCACACTGTGGTGTATACTGCAGCAGGTGACTAGCTTCGAAGTCAGGATGAAAGAGATTTCCCGTGGAACTAGCTGAATCTGAGCATGGTTTACAGTTCTTTTGGGTATTTCAGATTTTCTTCCAAGCAGGAGGGAGGTAATGGTTGGTTTGTACAGTCTGATCTGCCAAGTTAGTCATTCTCCCGCTGTCCTTGTAAAGGGAATACAGGCTTGCAGCTCTGTGCAAGAGCAGCAGCTACTTTGGCATTAGTCTCTGGTTTCCTCATGTGCTCTAAATGCCTGGCAGCATCAGTCTCTGGTTTCCTCATGTGCTCTAAATGACTGTCAACACTTCTGGGAAGTTCTCTTTTTGCTGCTGATGGGATCCCAGTCTACTGTGGGTGACAGGTGTGCATCACTGGCTAGAGGTTATGCTCAGGTTTTTGCATTGGTGCAATAGATAGATAATTATTCTTCCTCTTAGACACTGAAAATCTATTTCTGTAAAACTGATGCAAAGATGCTGAGGCCTCTGCTGGTCAAGCACTTAGATTCAGGGAGCTGCCAGGATGGCTGCCACTTGCTAGTATTTACTTTCTGCTTGAAATTTTCCCTTAAAGGCCATTACTAATACAATCTGGATCTTTTTCTGTAGTGCCTCCAACTCAGTCCCTCGTGGGTATGCTTGTTGATTTTGATTTGACTTTGTCTTATCAGTATTTTCACCCGTTCACGTGTATGAGAGACAGGGAGTGCTGATACTCATCTGTACTTGAGTCATAGAGTTTCTTGGGCACAGTCCTGTAATAGCCATCCTGACTTAACACTTTTTGCTATTTTGTGAAGTTTATAAGTTATGACCTGGGTGCAGTGTTTTGCAGCCATGCGGTAGTGGGAGGCTCAGCCGTGTCAGTTTGCATGCTACAGTTATGTGCAAGTGAAGAGAACTCCCCTGGCTGATTTAGGGTAAGTTGCTGATTTTGTTCCGTTTCTGTTTTTTCAGCAACGATCCACTGTCGCTTCAATGATGCACAGGCAGGAGACTGTGGAATGCTTGAGAAAGTTCAATGCTAGAAGGAAGCTGAAGGTAAGTATAAGTTATTTTATGGGTGGCTTTTGGTTTTAATCCTTTGAATTTTAGCTTAATGCCTTCGTAGCAACAATATTTTTTATGATTAACTCACTAATATTGGTGAAGTACCTTATGTGGTCCTCCAGTACAGGGTGCTAAAGAACTGTGTTCATAGAATCATAGAATATCCCGAGTTGGAAGGGAGCCACAAGGATCATCGAGTCCAACCCCTGCCTCTTCTGCTGTATAATCACTCCTACTTTCCTGAAAGAGAGTTGGAGTAGAACAACTAATTTTTAAATTTGGGGACTTTTAGTTCTGATCACTCGCTCTCTGCCTCTTAGTACATGAGATGCCTGTAGCTACAGGAAAGCCTCTGGATTGTGTATGGAGCAGCTATTTGTTATTTGAATACTAGGAAGCAACAGTGCATCTAAATGCCATTCTTGGTGCCATTTTATATGTCCTAGGCTATATCCTGCCCAACCTCCAGCAGCTACTCTAGAAAGGCAGGACTTTGAGCGGTCCCATGCCAGGTCTATCAGCCACATGCTGGATATGCTAGGGCTTTCCAGGGTAGCATCGGGGTGCCTCTGCTTTGGTACCTAATTCACTCCGTTCTCCACGGCTCAGCCCAGCCCCTTTCTGAAGTGAGTGACACTGTCTGTTATCCCTGCTTTCTCATCCTCACAGGGCGCAATCCTCACGACGATGCTTGTGTCTCGAAATTTTTCAGGTAAGTTTTCACTGTTCCCATCCCTTCCCTGGTTTTGTTTTGTGTGAATCATGGGATGTTTTAACCTGTCTAGGGTTGAGTAGGAGAGGAATAAAAGTGCTCAAAACTTACCATGAAGTAATGGCAGTCACATTACCTTGGCTGGTGACCAGTGTGAAAAAGGGAGTGATTTGTTTGAGGAGGAGAACATGGAGTTGTAGTCTGGTACAAGACAGAAGCAAAGGCAGCTGCAACAACCCTCGCGATATTTTGTAATTTCTGGGAAATTTTAGCTGGCATTTTAGTTCTTCTGTCTGAAACCAGGAGTCAGGAACTCTTAGTAGCAATGATTCCTTTAGACCTGAGGCAGGGACACAGGGCAAGTAATAATATTGGTGAGAATGGGGGCAGGAGCTATTTGGGTATTGTATTACTTTGACTCAACAAAAATGGGTCTGAAGCATCTATTAGAGTTTTCCTTCTTGGAGTCTCAAAAGTGTTTTTCATCCTTTCAAGCTTAATAACTGGTAGTCTGGCTCCCACCCAACTGCATTACGTAGTGCACTTACTGAAGACGCAAATCTCAACATGCAAATCAGTGCTTTTTGGAAGATGATTGTCTTGGCTCAGCACATTTATATGGTGCACTCTTATCTGTGTTCATTTCCATTTGGGTGGAAAACCTCTATTTGCAAGTGCTTTTGGTTTATGGGATTGTTTGCTTTCTTTGCCCTCGCTGCCATTTTTTCTCTTTTAAAAAGGATGATCATTGAATCCATGAGTCAGATTTTTATTACACCTGACTCCAGTTACTTTCAAATGAAAGTCTGCTGTATGCGTTATAAGTGATGATGAATGAAAAGGAAGTGTATTAATTTCATCTGGCCATTTACTAATGGTGGAAACCAATACTCAAATTCTGTGTGATGTTACAATAAACATCTAAGTGGAATGAAAAATGAAAACCTCTATGAAATGATCATCCCAGCATTCAAACTGCGCATTTATGCATACATTTGTTTGTGAAATCAAGGCAGTATTTTTAACCTCCTGTATGGATTCAGGTAATTTCAGTGGTGGTTTCAAGTAAAATTAAAGAATGTGAAATCAAGCTACAATTAAGGAACATCCCATAGCAACTTCAGAGTTGTTTTTCCTTGGTTCTTGCTTTAAATTGAACCTGTGCCAGTACGTTAGGACTGTGCAAAAAGTAAGTGTGGCTACAGTAATTTCCCTTTTACTGTATTTCTGATTGTTTGGTATTATAAGGGCAGAATTACTTTCTTCATTCACTTATCCCAGGATGACAGGACTTGAAAATTATACGTTGTTTTCTGAGAATGGTTTTGAAATAACTGTTGGAAAAGCTGTAGCACAACTGCAGGGCTTCAGTAGAACCTTACAAAACATTCTCTTGGGTTTTCTGCTGGTATGATCAGTCTTTGATCTGTTCACACAGCTATTTTTTACTTCACTTGATGATTCTGAAATAGTTTGTTTATTTTTAAACAGCAGTTTTAGATTCATTTTTAGTCTACAGATGTTGTCACTTCTAATGAAGCTGCAGAAGTGCTTGGGTAAGAAAATCTCCTGTGGCCCAGATTTTGAGTACATGAAATGCCTGAGAGAAGGGTTCTCCTTAATGGTATGTGACCTATGCATCCACTTATTCCCTGAGCGAGTATCAAGGAGGAAAAGGCTTGCTCTGCTCATTCTTCCTTCTCAAGGCTGAAGCTGCTGGATCCTCTTCAGTTAACAGCTGAAGAAAAGGAAATCCTAGGTGGCCTGCAGTGAGTGCAGAGTTCTCAGTATCACTGAGTTCTGCTTAGAATATAAGCTCTGATCCCAGGTAATGAGATACTCTGAAAAAACTGTCCAGAAAGAAACACTGTGAATTTAGATGCAAAGCATTCACAGCCCCTGTGGATGGTAGCTATTTGTAATGTCGTGATGCCTTTTGAAAGTGGAGAGATCAGCTACTCTTGTTTTCTTTGCATGACTGGGTGTAACATGAGCTTAATTATTTTTATTATTTTTTGTTATTTGCTTGGGTTTCTTAATTGCTGCAGTTGAAATATATAAATGTGATGGAACTGAAGAGTAATGGCACTAACTCAAAGGTAGAAAAGGTAGAAAGTCCATGTGGGTCCTTTGGGTAGAGCTCAGACTTTTCCAATCATGATAGGTCATCTAACTGCACTTGAGAAGTCTTGAAATAGTACTTAATTCTTTCCCTCGAGACCTTGAGGGTTTTTGATTTCTCTAATTGAGTGGCAGTGTTTTGTGGGCCTCCTAAAAGCCACATTCCCAGCAGGCGGGGACCTAGATCTATGAAGAGAGAAGCTTCTTCCTGTCTGGGGATGAGATCTTCTCAAACTTTCTTCACAGATGTTTTGAACCAGGAGGAAAGTGAAGGCTCATTTGACCCTGGTATCAGTTAATTAGGTGAGGTAGTACTATCTGCAGGAAATATGAGAAACCCGCTTTAACCCTGTCATCATTGCTATCTCCTCTGTCAAACATTCTGTGCTATGGAGTTTGTTCATTTGACAACGTGGTTTTAACTTGTGACAAATTGTATGCTTAAGGGGTCTGTAGCAGTACTTTTTTCCATCAAAATATCTTTCTTTTGCAGAACAACCAACAAAAAGTTTCTTTTTAGTGAATAATCTGTTGTTTGCTAGACTCCTTTTGTCAGGTCAGCTCCTAAAGATAAAGGAATGTGATCTGGCTCCTTTCCCCAATTACAGTATATTCAACAATTAATATTGGCTGTTTGTGGTTCTTTTTTAAAAAGATTGTCTCATGTCAGCTGTAGGATATTTGTTAAAAGCAGATACAGTTGCATTACCTTCAATATAAGTCAGGAAACTGGTTCTAATAAGGTTTGTAACTCCTGTCCACTCTGTGGTAGGTATTCACTCTGCTGAGAGAACATTGCAGGATAAACTTTGATTATGGGATCTTTGGAGTCATACCAGGGTACACACATGATGATTTGGGTGATCACTTGTAATTTTTGATGTTTGGACAATCCAAGCAAGCATTGATGTGACCTGATCTGTATTTGCTTACAGAATACAAAAGTACAGTCAGATAAAAAAAAATTGATTAGATCATATGCAAGAAACTCCTAAATCATCTTCTGAAAGTAAACATAAATTTATTACTAGGAGAAAACCAGCAAGGTTTTCAGAGATTCCGGATAGTTGTAGTCTCTGGGGGAACCTGGATGAATTTATGTAGATAAAATTCTGTAAGAGCCAAGAAATCTAGAGGAATGGTATTGCCAAGACAAGAAATCAAAATGTGGGTAGAGGACACAAGGCAACAACTCTGCTTTTCTGTGAAATCACCCTGCTGTGTTTAAATGGCCACTGCTAGAGTGACTTGCATGTGAAAAGCCATCATGGCAAAGAGCTAAGCAGGTGGTTTTGCTGATGGAAGCACCAGGTCTTGGAACTGCAGTAGCCACTATTGGGTAGTTTTATACCTCTCCTTTAGAGATAATGCCAACTGGCAGAGAAGGGTTTCTTCCTGTGAAAGCACGATCAATTCAGAGAAATATGGTTTGAATGGCTTTCTCATGATATTTAGTTATAGAAAATGGTTGCTAAATAATGCCTTCCATTGTAACATTTTCTTAACATGGTCATCAGCTTATTCATGGATACTCCGCACTCCTTGGTAGAAGGATATAATGGCAGCTTAGTCTGGAGCAGTTTGTTCCTATTACTTGCTTTCTGTTGTCACCGTCCATACCAGAAGAGCCTGTGAAAGCAGAGTGGAGCCTGTGTATTTACTTAAACGTCATATAGACACGATTGAGAGCTACGATGTACAGCACTGGTCTGAAAACTCCCTCCTGTATTCTTTCTTTTTGTTTTCTTACATATTTAGAAGTTATGCAGCATTTTTTTTTTTACCTCTACTTTCCTCATCATTGCAGCACTTTGCAAGTAGAAGGGTCATACAGTAACTGAGGTGAAATCTTTTCCTTAGCTCCCATGCTAGAATCAAAGAGGGTTGGATTTGACAGGTTATGCAGCACCCTTATCTCACGTTAAGTGGTCTCATTTAAAGGCAAAACTTTTAGTAGCCTAGATTAATCACTTTGGTGCTGAAAAATGGTGTCCAAATTGTGAATTTCCAAGACCACCTTGCCTCACTCACTCAGTTTTGTAGTAGCATGTAACTAACGTGCTGCTTCCACATGTGAGCTGATACACCCATCTGGATGGAAAGATGGGACACAGGTGAGGCTGAAGCTCTCCTTCTCATTAACAGTAGGAGGGGGAAGAGCATCAATCCTTGCTCTGTCTTGTCCTTAACAGATGTTGTTGAAGTTGCAGCGGATTGATGTGTGTTGTTTGCAAAGATAACTAGAAGTGCCTCTTCAGTACTCTGTGTGGCTGTATACTGACTCTCGTTCAGGATGTGGTGAGCTCTGAAATGACATCAAATTCAGAATTAGTTAATTTGACTTTCTTTTAACTGAGACTGTGAGGATGACAAGCAGCAACTCAGTGTCAATGGGAATTCTGTGCTGGTGTGACATAGTTTTTGTTTTAATTATCAGGTCTTGGCAAAGGACAACATCTTTCATGGTGTAAATACTTGTGTTTAGAAGTAAGAACTCTTACTTGCTCTTCCGCTGGGGCTGGCTGTGGCATGCTTTCCACAGCTTTGTTTGGAGCAGGTATTTCAGTCCCGTTTGGAAATTCCCCCTTCTACCACTCCTTGACTCTGGTATATCCGGAGTGTCTAGTGTGTGTTGCTCATGAGCTGAGCATTAGGGATTTGTGTTTCTGCCAGGAGCATGGTCCAGAGTCCAGGCTGTTTCATACAGAGGCCAAAGCTGAGATATGTGGGAAGAGGGAGGGGTCTGTGGGGTGTGAGCAAGTGAGGTCTTTTGTGTTTCTCTTCAGAGATTAACTGAAGGGTGTCTTGTTAAACCAGGAATAGAACTGTGCTTTTAAGCTACTGGGTTTAACAGTGTGTGCCTTTGTATTGCTGCATTATAGAGGAACTCTTAATTCCAATGTGGAGAGGGAATTTAATATCTTTAATGTGTAGAGGAAGTGGGAAGGGTGGTGAAAATAAATATTAGTATCTTATGCCTGGAAAACTGCAAAGCGTGGTGCGAGAGCATTTCCTGAACAGTAAAGAATTTGTCTTCACATGTCCTTGGATTTTTCCCTACTTGTTGTCTATTTGCTAAGTAGAATGTTGGGTAGTGCTGCCTGTCTTCTAAAATGGCTCTTGTTACTTGAAGTCTTGTCTGGTGCTTGCTGCAGAAATTCTACTTGCATCCTCTTTTAATTTCTGTCTCATAGTATGTACAGGTTGACCTGTGGGTAAATCTGCATGTCTCCCTTTTGTTTGAGGTGTCCGCAGTCATCTTTGTGTGGGAGTGCATTTCGCGGGCTCTCCAGCGGTCCTTACAAACCACAGTACGATGCATGAACTGAGCACACCGCAGGCTGAGTTCTCTGCGCAGTGCTGGGATGTCCGGGCCCGCGGGAGGGCTGGTGGTGCAGTGTGAGGGAGAGCCGGGGAGCGGGGCAGGCTGTGCTGGGGGGAGCACTGGGTCTGCGTTACGTAGTACGGGGCCGTGCGGAGGGGTTCTCGGCTGAATTTGCTCTACCTCCACTGAATGTGGTTTTAGCTGTCTTCTGTCCACAAAGACAAAGTGAGCTTCTAGGGAAACTGACAAAAGTGTGAAAACCGTTGCTTCCCAATTGCCTGGGTCATTCCTAGGATGTGTGGTGGTTCTGTTTTCCTTCTCTGATGTTTTTTTTTTTTCTCCACTTTGAGGATGTACCATTTGTGATATTTAAGTTGCAGAATCCTTTACTCCTTCCAAAGTATTGTAGTGTCCTAACAGTTCTCATGTTTTCAACAGTTGTTGTGTGAGGTGCCTTGATGTATGTGTTATAAATGCTGGACCTGTTTTGACCCCGTGGTTGCCTTGTTCTCCTTCTCACTTGCATGTGGAATTGAGCTGGTGTCTTCCGTCATGCCCCGAAGGTGACAAGAGTTTATCTGCTAAATTCACTCTTTCATTGTTTTAGTATGTGTACAGTCAGCAAAGGAACTGTTGCAGGGCAGATGAGTTGCTTGGGAGAATTTGTCTGTCTGCCTTTACATGTGCATATTGGAACATAGTGTTTTGACACATCACTTTCAGAAAATCTCTGCCTGAGGTTCTTCCAGTGTTCTGGGATGGTTTCTGAGGACAGAGATGAAGACAAATTCCTGATCTAGGTTTGTGTCTGCATTAGGGAGTAGAATTAGGAGGTGGAAATACTGTAGTCATTTGCACCAGATCAGTTGATCCGTATCTGTAGGGTCATGTGGTAGGGAAGGCAGGATAGAAAGCGCTCTTGACAGAAAACTTGAACAGTTGCTTGGATATGGCAGAAGCATTTTTGCCTGGTGTTGCTGGTTCTAGAGAGAGACTGAGTGCTCTGCGCACAAGTTGGTCATTCTTGGAGGGTGAAGTATTTCAGCAGTCGTGTGAGTGTTGTCTTCCTACTTGCCTTTCCTCTCTCTAGGCCTCATCACTGCTGGAGCTAAAATCTAGGTCAAGTCCCTGGACCCATATGCTTTCCAGCAGCTGCTTTAGAGATGTGTGTCAGTGCGTTGGTCCGGCAGGTCTCTGGTGTGCTGTTTACAGTAGGAGTTAAAACAACTGAATATAGTCTTCATGAATTGGCAAACTATTTTTTTTTTATATCTATTGAGGTTGTAGTTGGGGTCTCATTGTTGACAGTTGTTGTCAACATGTCACTTTCCTATAATAGATGGAACAGCTCCATCAGTCCCAAGTGTGCCTTCTGCCAGGCATTTGTTGTGAGTTCCCTATCTGTGCTTATCATGCTCTCACTTTCATTGCTAGAACCAGTTGTTTGGGTTGAGCACAGCAGAGCATCTTCATCTTTCAGTGAAGAACTTCAGCCTAGTTCTCCTCTCTTTTCTTATTCTCGTTTTTAACAGTTGTCAGACCTTGCCTTTTGCACTTCTGTCTCATTCTTTCTGCTGTCCCAGATGTTCCGTAGAGTAATTGTGAATGGCGGTGATTAGTAAGCCTCTGCATTATGCCTCCTTTTATAAGCAAAGTCTGTTAAGTAAATGGCTGTACTTGAGGGTAAAGTTTCTCCTGTTGCAGAGATCTGGCAGATTTCTTTAGCTCTTTCCCCTGTAACTGCTGACACTCCTGGATGGGGTCACAGTGTGCAAGTAGAGGATTGAAAAAGAAGAGCTGCAAAGACTCATTTCAGAGTTGGCCTTTCTGAAATTCTGATAGTGGGAGCATTTTTGCCTAATTAGGTGCACAATAGATGGGATGGGTGTTCCTCTGCTACCAGGATGGATTTCATGGCTGACTTGGCCAGTCTTCCAGTGCTCTTGCTGTTAGAGAGGGATTAGCAGAATGCTAATTAGATTAGCTCCTGAAGTCTTGTGCAGTTTTTGAGGAAAGTGGGGGGAGAGAGAGAGAGAGAGAGAGGAGTCTTGAAAACAAAATCTGACCTACTTCTGCTTCTCTCCACAGCTGCCAAAAGCCTGCTGAACAAGAAATCAGATGGGGTGAAGGTAAGTTCTTGCTTTCCCATTTCACTCTCTCTCCCACCACCAGAACAGAAAGCAGCCACTTTGTCTGGTGCCCATCTGTTTACAGGGTAAAAGCACAGCCCTTTCTTGTGGCTTGGATTGTTATCAACAGTATATGGTTGTGGAGCCCCAGGTGGGATCTTAATGTTCCTAACGTGCACCATGTATGTAACACAACTAGTTAGGTACAAGATTTCTTTTCCCCCTTTCTCTGAAGTTGGAGAGCTGGTCAATGCTGTGGATTAGAAAGATCAAGGACTTGCTCAAGTGTGACACATGCCTCTGACTAGTCTTGCTCTGTTCAGTGCAGAATGCTTCTGGGTAACAAACTTGCACAGAGCAATTGTCAGTGGCTGATGATACCCAGCTGACCCTATGGAAATCTTTGTCTCCCCCCTTTGACAGATACTGAAGATTGGGGTGGGGAAGGAAGAGCCTTCAGATGTTCCCGTTTGGGCAGAATAGAACCTGAACCTTGTGTTAGAGTTCAACCAACATCCCTGAGGTCCAAGCACTCTCCTGTTCCTTTCTGAGGGGAATTATTTTTTCCCCACCTAAATTTCACTCTTTGTGTGCACGGTCATCCTCTTGTTCTGGAGATCAAATAGGCCATTCCCAAGGCTGTGTGTTAATACATTATTTTTACCATCTGTTACGGGAGTAGACAGGGGCTTAAGTACCATCGTCCCTTAACTGTTCCAAAGAATAACTGTCCTCCACATGGTAAGGCTGCATTTGTTCTATTTGCTTGCGTTTTCATTTGAAGCCAAAACCTTTCTCCACAGCTGTTAAGTGGAATAGCTCATCTCCTGGTTTTGCACTGTGGACAGTCTTCATTCTGCCCCTGCTGTGGGGGTTGACATGCACGCTGCAGGACCAGCACACTTGTTCTCTCCTGCTCTCTTAGCCCTTTTCCATTGTAATGAGGCTCACAATTATAAGGAGGTTACTGGAAAAAGAGACAGTCTCAGAGGAGTGGGGTTTATTTTGGGGGCTGCTCTGGTAAAACCTGCATTCTTGCAGTTCTGCTATGTTCTACCCCAACATTGTTGAAGTTATTGGGATTTTTTGCCCAAAAAGCTGTGTGAATTTTGCCCTAGCATACTTATCTTTTGAAATGTGCCAGCAAGGGTGAGTTTTTGTGCCTTTGCACGTGCCTGCATCTTTGTACAGACACACATTGAACACATGCACAGTAATGCACCAAGTATGTTTGAGCTGTCACATCTGTCAGTATGGAAAACATTACAGTAAAATCCCAGTGGAATAAAAATAGATGATCCGAAATGTTGTGAACCAAGAACCAACAGATATGTTCTTCACAATCCCAATATAGCAGGGGAGAAGCAACTGGAAAAGCAGCAGATAACGCATCTACGTAGCTTTTGCTGCCTAACTAGGAAGAAATGGCTTTCTTCTCAGAATTCTTGATTTCCAGGATGCTCTCAGGGAGCGTTACTTGGGTGAAGATCTTCCAGAAACAGACAGATAATATTCATGCTGGTGTTGAGGAACAGCTTCCTGATCACGTAGTCACAAGGAGACCTGTATGATTGGAAGAGGCTTCCAGTTCTTAAAAAAAAAAAGTGTGTCATGCAATTTGGCTAGAAGTCAGCATCTTCCTCTGTGAAGGGAGTAAAACTGGATTTGCTTTTCCAGCTGATTTGAAGTATTCTTCAACTCTTCAGAGTGTGTGTTGTTCCTTATATATAAATGCTTAGTTGTGATCAAGTGGAAGCTGGATTAGAGAGCATAGCATTTTCCATGTACAGTGAAATAGGTTGTCCTCCGAGAACCTCCTCTCTACTTCTGCATGGCAGTGGAAACCTGCAGTCAAGTGTTTGCATGCAATTTCCTTGCTCCTAAGTGTTGGAGCAGTCCTGTTCTGCAGTATGAACCTGAGTGTGTCCAGGAGGGGCAATGCCTGGCGCCACGCGTGTTCAGCTTGGGCTTCCCCTTTTCCCCAGATGGCATCTATCTTCAGGTGGGGCTTTTGTGTCCTCGTTTCTATGAGCCTTATACCTCGGAAAGAAATTATATATTTCTTTCTAAAGCTGGTGTTTTGAGTAACCCTCTTGCTTAAAAGTGGAGACATTTTAAAAGTACAGGTCACTTCCCTGCAGTACTCAGGTTGGATGGGGTAGAGAGCACATAGTGGCCTCTGTGTGTAGCACATCGTGTACTGCTATTGAACGACTTCTGTGACTACTGCCTCGCTGTCTTGCTATCTCCATTTAAGGTGTTGTTTCCCAGTAGTCATACCATGGAAGTAGAGCCTTTTACCACTTACATTTGCTTATCCGAGTGGGACTGATGTGCTTGACTGCTGTGAAGCAGTTTCTGTGCCAGTCACTGTTTGGTTGGTGGCCTCACTGTTGTGACCAGCCTGCTTTTCAAGCGTTCCTCATGCAGGAAACATGTAATCTTAACCACACTGATTTTGTCAGAACTAGCTAGGATGAGAAAAAACTTGTGCTAGTGATGGGTTCAGTTAAGATCTGATCTTGCATTGCTTGTAGTGAATTATGATTTTTTTTTTTGCCTGTTGCAGTGGTGCAGAACACAGCATGACTTGAGCACCAAATACACTTTCAGCTTTGTGGTATCCTTTTCACTCCCACTTCCTATATAAATGATTTTACATAGGATGTAGATTTAGAACAAGCACTGTATGCTGTATTTTCAACTGTAGTCTACTGCTGACCACATGCCATGTGGCTAGGCTGTTTCTCATGTTCCTACCAGATATGGAGACTTCTGCTTTTTTTTTTTAATCTTCTTAGAAAGTAATTCATTGTGGAGGTTTGTAAGAAAATGTTTCAATTTCTTCATTGGTTTTATCTGGTCCAGGCTAACTGTACTCCACAAGAATGTTGTCATAGATAGCCACACAGTAGATGGAATGGAAAGTGTATTTCTGCCATGAACTGATGATTACACTACTGTAAAAATTAATGGCTTTCAGCCTCTTGAGAAGAAAGCATGATCAGTTTGTCTTAATTTCCTTTCCATTCAAGGTATCTTTTTCCATTTTTATCTGGTATTCAGAGGTACCTATGTTAGAGTCCTACATTATTTCACAAATACAAATACTACATAGTATTAGGTAAGTTTGAGGCCATATATCTTTCCTGTGTATTATTCCCAAGAACTTCGTGCAAACGTGTGTTAGTGAATATATGATGCAAGGTGCTGCAGGTTGTTGCTGATTTAGCATAAATGAAAAGAGTGATACACTAGCCATATGTGGTGATAGGAGCAGCATATTGATATGATGTTAGCTGTAAGAAACAAACACAAGTTTTACTTGTTTCTGTAGGAATTGACTTTAATTCTTTGCTTAAGCAAGCCTAACGTGCTGAAGCAATGGGGATGCATATATTTTATTTGCATCAGATTGTTTGGGGGGGGTATGTGCCTAAAATCAGGTGAGGACAGGAAAGAAACATTTTTATTCCAATATGTGTGTCCACAGTGAGGTTATTTTGATGAATTTCTGTATGGATGACCCCCTCCTCTAGCAAATTCCTTGTGTGTCTATTTGAAGCATTCCTGGCTTTCATTTTGCTTTGCTGCTTCTATTTAAAGTACTAATTCTTCTAATTGGTAGATATTTCATCAGCTTGGCACTTGAGAACTTTTCCGTTATCTTAAATAATGAATGATTTAAACTGCCTTGAATCTTAAATTGTCCCTGCTCATCAAACCTTTGTTGGTAGTGCTGCACTCGCTTTCTTCAGGCAGAATTTGGATCCAAGCTGATGGAGTAGCAACAAGAGGAAGGCCCAGGTTTTATACTCAAGGAACATGCTTTTCTGCTTTCAAATCCAGAAAGTGAGGCTAGAAGATACTGGGTGCTGAATTGCAGAGCCATGTAACATACCACATATCTTGTGGCCAGCACTGTAGGTCCCAGGTATATATAATTTTTTTTTTAAGATTCTAAATTTATGAGCAACATCCTGCAGCTGCCATTTTAAAATTTACTTTACTTAGTTTCATACCATATCTACTCGCTTTCTTGTTCCCCTTTCTGTCTGTAGTCTGGATTTGCCATTTACTGCAAGGTGAGGGAGGGGTTAAGGGATGGGCTGGAGCAGACAACTGGATGAAGATTAAGGACACTTTATGATGGATGTCCTTTCTCTGACCTTGTCAGGGTCTGGGCTCCCTGTAGTTAGTGTCACAGTCCTGTTGTTGCTTTTGTCTCTGGGCAGCACTTCAAACAGTCATGTTCCTTTTTCTTCTAAAGGGGAATTTCCCTTCCTGCTAGCGTGAGAGGATGCATTTGTTTCTAGTTCTAGGAGGGCCTGTCAGATCCATCTTTATAATCAGAATATATTAATGCACAAAGTGCTATTTTTAGTTAAGTATATAATTGTAAGTATTTTAAAATTAGATCTTCTCTAAGCTCTTTGTCAGTTTTGTCTTCTTTTCATGTTTTTTTTCCTTGAGCACTTTGGTTTGTGGATACAAAATGATACTAATAGTGTTTTTCAGGCCCATATATAAATAGGTACAGGATATAAAAAGAAACTTGTGTAGAATGCTATGGGATGTAAAAAGGTTTAACATCATTCGCTTGCAATGCCTGCAAAATTTGTTGACTTCTTACCTTGTCTCTCTACTGCATCCACACACTTTTCTTTCCCAGTAAAAGCTGACTAGCATAGCTGAAAGGAGAACTCTGCTGAAAGAGCAAAAATCCAGATTTTGGTGTGACAAGGGTAATGTTGTAATGTTGCAAAACCTTCCCTTCGTCTTATATAACTGCAAAGAGGCACCAAATTCCATTTGTTCTGCTGTTTGTAAGGAATATTGCAGTAAGTGTACATTTTATGCCTGGTGGGTACCAGCCTTCCTTGCCATTTGCCCAGTAAAAAGCATGTGGGGAAGACTGGAGTGCTCCGTAAGTTAGCATCGCTGCTGAGAAAGCAGTTTGTGAAAGCATGCCTTAGACAGAAGGCACGGTAGCAAGGTGAACCAACAGGGAATCCTCAGAAAATGATCTGTGTTGAAATCCGTAAGGGTCAAGTAACATCCATGCAGTGATCAACACGAGTTAATGCTCCTATTTCTGTCTGTGGACTTTCCATGATCTTTCAGCCACGCTGTTTAAAGATTGTTACGCTGAAGTGAAATGAGGAGAACCCAAGTTTACCCGAACACCACAGTTTTATGCTGAGTTGTGTTATGCAAGATGCTCAGGGAGCACTTCAGATCTCTTTAAGTGCTGACATCCAGTAACATATTCTACCCACCTTTGATGCATTCACTCTTCAACTGTATTGTTGTAACGCCTAGAAACTCCAGCTGAGATCAAGAGTCCAGTGTGCTTAGCGCTGTACTGGTGCCTAAGCAGAAAATCCCTGCCTCTTAGCTTACAATTTAAATAGACAAGCTGACAAAGGGCAAGAGAAAAGATGGCTTCACAAAGGTGAAATAATTTGCTCAGCATCACACAAAAGGACTAAAGCAGAGGTGGAAATAGAACCCCAAATCTGCTGGTTCAGGCTGCCTCTCACTGGTCTGCTTTGAGTTCAACTTTTATTTTTCCTACCTTAAGTCCTGAAATGACTTCGCTCTGCGTAGGAATGCAAGTTACAGCAAGCACGATATTTTAGCATACTTATACTCTGGTTCAGACTGGGGGAGAACTGCACGTAGACAACAGAAATGCAAAAAGCTGTTGTAAAAAGATATCCATGTTAAGTGTCTAGAACTGTGAATGGGACCTTGACTAGAATCACTCTGCTTCCTATAGCATCTTCTAGTATTAACTGTATTTTCTGTAGGTGCTCAGAATAGTTTATACTTGCTGTTTCTAGTACTGCAGCTATGCTGAAGAGACAGCGATTCTCCAGGGTGTGCTCTGTCATGTACTGACTTCTGTTTATTGTTACCTAAAGTGAGATTCTTCTACAAGCTTCATTGTAGAGAATCTGCTCCTCTTTTATGGGGTGACCACCTGAATTTCACGCAAATAAAAAGAAATCATCCTTGGGTTTGAGAGGAAAATGTCGCCCATGCTGCTTTGGTAGAATGTTTTGTTGCTCAGATTTAGGGAAATCCTTCGTGTAATTAGTGAGGTACTTGACTGTAGGCTGTCTCTCTGCCTTTTATTATTTTTTTCCACTCCCCAGGATGTCTCTGCACTGCCTAGAAATACTTAACAGATGCAGCTGTGTTATGGAGGGAGAGAGATCTGTCTGTAACCAAGCCTCTGTTATCTTATTTTCTTTGCTAAGTTGCAGTCATATTGCAAGAAGAAGAAAATTTTACTCATCTGGTCTTCTTGGAAAGGTGACATAGATGGCTCTGATGCAGCTGTTACAGAGGGGATTGAGAGACTGGTTTGCTGTTAGTAATTCCTGTGTGAATACTTTGACTTACTATGTTTTGATGCTTTAGCACTTACTGTCAGTGCCTTGTGTTGGCATTATCCAACCTGTCCTGACCTGCAATAGTACTTCCATGCTCTGGTCTTAACACAGACCTCACGCCCCATCCTTTTCGTATTGCCTAGCTAGCTGTTTTTTCCCTGTTGTTATACTAGCCAGTGATGATGTCCTTTCTGGGATTTCCACAGTCTATCATGCCATGTTAATAGACCAACACTGTTTTAAATTTAGGTTGTACTGTAATTAAATTCTGGTCTGCAGAGGATTCTGTTTCCACCTGTGTCAGTGTTACTTGTGCCTTTAGTTTCTCAGGAGGAAAATAGGAGGGTGATTCTTTTCTGTATGGATTGGTTGACTCTCTTTTTATATAGAACTTCCGGTTCTCTCAACATTTTCCACTCCTCTTCCTGTTTTTGTAACTCATTGGAACTTCAAATGACACTGTCTCTCTTAGAGAGAAGTTTCCCTACAGTATCTGTGTAGCCTCTGCTTGTCTGCTACAACTTAAAGGATACACTGAAAATAACTCGAGTTTTGGAGCAGTTTCTCAGCTGATGTGAATTTCCTCTTTTCCCAGTCAAGGATTCCTCTGAGTTGTTGGTGGTCTGAGCTTTGTATTCATGCACTGGTGGTCCATCCCATTGTAGCTCTAGCTTGAGAAAAAACATGTGGAGAAGCTAAATTGTCTTAAAAGAAGATGAAAGGAATCAGAAGGTTGTAAAGCAGATAACGGCAAGCCCTATTTTGCCTCTATGAAGTGGAAGAGTGGTGAACAGATCAGTGAGCTTCAGAGCCTAGATAGCACCGAAGTGTGCAGAGATGATGGGGAGAAGAAGTACCATTGTAATGCTGAAAGACCTGCCAGGTGCAGCATGGACAGGGTGAGACACTGAGAGTGTAGTGAAAGAACAGAGAAATGCGTGCTGAGCCTGGTTTACTGAAGTGAAGTTTGGTGTGAAGGTGTCCTTGAAGATAACTGAAGATGTCTTTGAGCAAGAATAAATTCCTGGAAAGATGGGTAGTGCTTGAGCATTGCTCCTGTTTGTTCTTCTCCCAGTATCTGAGAGCGCAAGGTGTTCTGGCTGCGGAGGGCCTTTTTGCCTTCCTTGCCTTTCCTCTGCATCTCAGCATGGGTGCATCTTGCCTCTCCAGTCAGTCCTAATTTCTGTGCAAGGGAGGCTTTCTGCTCCCTATGCTACGCACAATAGTTCCCTCTTTTTTTCTCTAGCCCTTGGGGATGCCTCTCCTGCTGTGCCCTCCTCCCCACTCTCTGAGTCTAGTTGCAAACACGCCCCTGCTTCCTCCAAGTGTGAATGCATGGGGATTTACTGCTTACCTCTTCAGAGTGGCTGGGGAAGCTGCACAGTTTTCTGAAGTGGGAAAGCACATATAGACACCTACTTGCATCCCACATCTTGTGCATGTGTGTATATATATACATATATTCCTCCCTCTTCTCCTCTCCGTTTATCAGTGTGTGGGGCACCTATGCTCTGACCTCGACATTGCAGTGGATGGGGGTCTTCAGCCCTGCCCTTTCCCCTGGCGTGTAGCGGTGCTCTTTAACAGTGACCTGTCTGCACCTTCTCGTGTGTCTGTGCATTTCTGCTGCTGCTTGTACCTGCCCTAGGGGAGCGTTATTGGCAGGGGGGCCCTTGCTGGCACACTAATGTGTGAATAGTTTCTGTGCTTTTCTTCTCATCTCCTCTCTTCCCTTCTCTTTCCCTCTCTCAATGGTGTGTCCAGAAAAGGAAGTCGAGCTCCAGTGTGCATTTGATGGTGAGCACCTCCCGTAAGCTGCCTGCGATTCGTGCGTCCGCCATTCTCATGCCATGCACGCTCGGCTTGTGCTCATCACCCTACATAGCATGTCTGTGCAGGGGGGTGGCGGCGGGGAGTCGTGCACTGAAAGGTCCATGTCCTCACTAAAAGGGCCCTGTGATTGTCTGGCCCCCGGCCAGTCACACAGTTCCCATTTTGTGCAGAAAATCAACTGCTGGAAACGCAGTTTGACCTTGCCTGCTGTCAGTGTCTGATCTGAGTGTGAAACAAAAAAGGCAGTTGTTCTCCTGGGCTCAGCAGGGCAGGTGTGTGCCTTGCCTGGACATGGGGCTTTGTCATTCTGTTGCAGAGGTGCCAAAAAGAGGAGCAGGTGCTTTGCCTGGTGTTGGTGCCGTCATCCTTGGTGGGAGCCCTGCAGTGTAGAACAAACTGGGAGTCGCTCCAAATGTGGCAGAGACTGATGGGGCTCCACTGTTCAGATGAAATGTGTGGGCACAGCACCGCCGGGTGGCTCAGAGCTGCCGGTCACTTCTTTTTTTAGCATTCTTACTGAAAAGGTTTGTCAGAGCCTTTATAATCCAAAACTTCCTTTTGTCCTGATCTTGTTTATGTATCCCAGCATGACCAAATACCCAGTAACTGCCTCCCCTGTCCTATTCATTTCCTTTTTTTCATCCATCCAGGTGTTTGACATCCATAGAATTTGTCAGAAAAGTAGTCAAATCCACTCTCAAGGGAGCAAAGAGAAAATTGGCCAGTGCCATATTGTAAGGAGTCATATACAGCCCATTAGATGATGCCTGTGTCTCTGACACTGAGGTATGAACAGTAACCGAAGTACAAAAATTAGTGATTGCATTGTCTCCTTTAGATGGAAAAAGAACAGGAAATATTTCTCCCCTGTTGCAGGTAAGAAGAGGAGCATTATAGTACTGAGAAAGCAGAATAATTTGTTTCTACATTACTGTCTGGAAGATATTTCTCCTCATCCTCCTTCAATGACAGCTTAAAATTATGTAAACACAAAAAGCAGTCCCAAAATACTGCTTGGAAAATCTGATGCAAGGGACTCACTTTTCACCAGCCTTGCCTTTATGAAACTCCAGGGCAGGAGTTCTTTGTGCCTTTCTAGCCTTGCTTTTTTGCCCACCGCCAATTCCCTCTGCGTGTTGTTTTAAAGCAGTTGGGATATGTAAACCATGTAAGTGTCAGCCTCAGAAAACATAGAAGCAGTGAAGGTGGCTAAATAACCAGAGACAGCCCGTGTGTTGGTACTTACTTTCTTTTAGTTGGCTAGAAGTGTGTGTCCCTAGCGATATGATCACTGGTCTGTTTTCTTTCTCTTGCACCCTCTGTGTTGTTTGTGCCTGTCTGTCTGTCTCTTGTCTAGCTCAGGAAGCGCTGCCAACTGCTGTGCCAAAACTAATCGTATTACATAGGTCTCAAGAAGGGCCTGGCACCTTTTTAGGTGAATCGGCCTCTTTTAACTTGAGCTGTCCCGCTGTGAATTACCAAGGATCAGAGCCTGCCCAGTGACTGTGGTGTTGGCTGGGAGTAGGAGGGGGAGGTGGGGTAAGAGCTGGCTGCGGCCCCTGGGCTTGGGGACAGGCATGCCAGTCTTTTCCAGTGAGGGGCAGTTGTTTGGATGGCCAGAAGACACAAGTATGTGTGGGAAACTCAGTACATCAGATAGCTCCATCAGAGAAAGAACTATGAAAAATGTTTGGCCTAAGTCTTCTACCTCATATTTCCTTGGGACTCTGTCCTGGAGTAAAATATTGTGTGAATCTTGACTGGCAAAGGTGATACTCTGTCTTCTTCGGTCCATGGATGGGCAGGAGTATGACGAATGAACTGGGTGTTGAGTACAGCTTGGAGGGTAGGCTGTTTTGGGTGTGTGTAGATTTGTGCTTTGTAAGGTGACATCCCACACCTAAAAATCTGCTGTTGACTTTTTTCCAGAACAGTGGCTTCCTGGATCTTTTCTCCATTTGGCCTCACTTATAAAGCCTTTAAAAAAAATCAAAAGCATTTTTGTATACCTTCTTTCATGCTAACTTTATCTTCCTATCCCAGTGGACTAAGAAAAATGAGTTGTGCTCTTCTCACTGGAAGAGGTTTGGAAGATAGATCTCTGCATTAGGATCACTGTTTCTGAAGATGTACGGGAACCTTGTACTGTGTGGATGGGTGGACCCAAACATTGCCAGAAGCTTGGTCATGTTTATGCCACAAAATAGCTTGGGATTTATTTTTTCAGGTCAATGTGCTCCTCTTATACCCACAGCAGCCTGTCATCTCTTCTGCCATCAGGTTGGAAATAACATGCAGGAAGCAAAGCTCTTAGAAGGCCAAAGTCTTAGGACAATGTGAGGATGTGTAGGAAGAGGCAGTAAACAATAATTTGTGAAGCTTCTCCTTTCTTAGCTTTGGGGATGAGTGTGTGATATATTCTTTTTTTTCCATGTACTTTTAAAGTATTCATTCCTGTCTCTCCTATTTTTTCCCCTCCCTACCTGTCCCATCTTGTTCTTCTCTTTGCCCTCTCTCCCTCTCCAAAACGGTTAGCTAAGACAAGGCATGCTGCTTGTAAAGAAAAACTGAAGTAGTAGTGGGTGTATGTGAAGTTTCAACCTCACAGGATCTGTCTCTGGTTGACATAATTAAACTTTTGGCAGATGTTTTCCAGCTCAGCATTTGACTTCTGCATTCTTTGTGCTGGTTACTGGGTGATGAGGGCCTGATGTTTTGCAGTGTGAGTTTGCACTCATCAAGAATGGTGGAACGAAGAGCAGCTGCAATGAGGTCACCTTGCTGCGAGCTCAGCTCCACTCATCCTGATCTGTCAACCAAGGAGTTTAAGTGAGGCTCCTGCAGTGCTGATTTTGACACTGTTGCTGGTGTTGGACAGCAGGAGAGCTGTACACCTGGTGTGGGGGTTATACAGCAGTGTAAACTGTGGGCCTACTTCCCCAGCAATGTGGGCTAGGGGGTATGTACTAGTGGGCACAGCTTTGCCTTCCTACAAACAGACTTTGCTCATTCCTGACTTAACTGACACATGACTCAGTGGGACATTTCTTTGCAGCAAGCGGGTGACTGCCTCGCTGTTGTGCTGTGTGAATGCAGGAAATGGAAGTTTTATTCTTAACCACAGCTACAAGAAACTGAAGAGGGAAAAGATGGAAAAACTACCGGGCACCATCCAGAGGACTTGCTGCTTTGGGAACTACACAGACTTTTCCTTGCGGGCACCCTCTCCCCACCTTTCCTGAAAGCTCTGTGTTCCAGTCACAGCAGGGTCACAACACACCATACCTCACCTTTTCTCTACCTCCTCTAGGGTTGACCATACATTCTCTTGCATCAGTAGATTCTCTAGGAGCCTCAGCATCATCACATATCTGGGACTGTTCCTGTGCACTTTGGGACTTTTCGGTCACGACTCCCATTTGTCCCTGGTTTGAGATTGCACCTTGGCTATTGTCTCTCACTTTTGTAGTCTCTTTCTCTTGGGACTGCTGCCATCTCTCATTCTTCTTCACCAAAAATTTTTGCTGGTGCTCATTCCAGGATTTCCCCCCATCACTTAGGGCTGCTGCCTTTTTCCCTTCCGTTTTCCTTCCTTATAGCTCTAGCAGTCCATGCACATTTGGGTTTTGGTACATCCCTTACAACATTTGTTGCCTCTGAGGGAAGGATGATGTCCAGCGACCCGGACAGCACTCCTCCTTCCTCCCTCTTCTTGATCAAGCTGGTGGGGAGGGGTGGGTCTGAGGAGATGGTTGGGGTTGAAGCAATACTGTCTTTTTCTTGCTGCCTCTGCCCAGCAGGGGAACTAAAACCATGTTTTTCTGTCTCAGCCGCAGAGCAACAACAAAACCAGTATAGTAAGCACTGCAAAAGAAACACCCCCAGTGCAGACGTCCATGGTATCTTCCCCAACCGCTGTTTTTTTTTCCTGTTTGGTTTAATTTTGATTCTGTCCTCTCCCCTTCTCTCCTTGCCCCCACCCCTGAGTGCTGCTTGTGCTGCTCTGTTTCAGCTTGTGTTTTGGCTTTGTTCTGTCCGTGTCCCTGTGCTGCTGTGGGCCTGGTCACAGCCTCACAGGCTTTGGGGTGGGGGTGCTGAGCAGAGCTGTGGTTGGGTGTGGGGATCGCAGCTTGCCTGGACTTCCCCTTGTGCCATCCCTGTATAGTTCTGTGTGTCCCATTCAACTGGTCCTGCTGGCTTAGGGGAGGCTGGTTTGGAAGAAGAGAGTGGCCAGCTCCATCCACTCTCCAACACCCAGGAAATTGAGGATGGACTTCAGGACGCCACAGAAGAAAGGGCAGGCAAAGGGTTTTCGGAGGAATCCTTAGATGGCCCATTTGGCCTGCTTGGCTGTGTGCTTGATCCTCTGCAGCTAGCTGGCTTGCTGGGCTAGCATTTTCCGTTTGACAGGCTGCGTGCAGCAGGCTTCGTAGGGTGCCCTGTGCCTAGTACGTTCAGTGGCACAGCTCAGTGTAGTCTGCTTCAGTATGCTTGAAAGATCAGGAAGCAGTGAAATGGGTGGCAGAGATGGATGGGTGAGTGTACATCACTGCACCGTCACAGTCCCTGGTGCCCTCGCCGAGCCACCCTGCCAGAGAGCGGGCAGCGGGAGGAAATGGTGCAGGATCCTGAAGTCTTGTCCCGGTAATGAAGGGATGAGTGCAGGAGTTAGTTGGCACCCCTGGGCCTGGTAGCTGCTCTCTGTTGTGTGTCACTGGAGAGTTGGATTTGGCATTTTTGGGGATGGAAGGGTAGGGTTTGATGTTCTTGTTGTGTTTGTTGTCGAGCGAAGGGTTCTTGGGACACTTCATAATTTTCTGCTCTCCCTTCACTGGTTTTGTTCATTATGGATTTGATACTGAAGGAGCCTTTCTAAATTATTTATTATTGCTATTATTATTGAAATTGGATCTCACTTTAGAGACTTGTAGAAAAATGAGCTTTTTTTCACAGCCCAGTTCCCTTAGCAACTCCTCATGAGAGGCATTGAGGTGGTCTGGCTTATCTCCTTTTTAATAAGGAAATTATGAATGTCCCTTTTTAAGGGTAAGACACCTGGCAAGCTTTCCAAAAACCTGGGAGACAAAGGCCCCAGCCCAGTATTATCCTTTCCTCCCTCTCTCCCCCTTCTGAAGCATTCTCCAGTGAAGATGCTGCTGAGGGGTCATTAATTCATGAACCGCTGTAGAGAGTGGAGGCTGACTATTGTGTTGCTCTCTGGCATTTGTGCCAGCCTGCTTCTGTGGAGGCAAATTGGGGATTAGGGGCAATTGCAGGGAATGCTGGGGGCTTTGTCTCCTTGTAACTGTAGCTTTTAGTACAGTCTCTCTCTTCAGGAAACCTTCTGTGCAGGAAGTGTGCGCACGCAAGCACACGTGTGCTGTTTGGAGTTTGTGGTTTGATTTTTATGTCAGTCACCTTTTCTCCACTTGCTGGGGAGTGAAAGCAAATGAGAGAATGCTTTGGAACTGGAGTTTAATGATTCTTCCGTCCTTTCCTAGGAGCCTCAAACAACTGTTGTCCATAATGCTACAGATGGCATAAAGGTAAGGGATGGGAGTGTTGCCAGAGAAACCTCTGCTTCTCTCGTCATTCTCATCTGTGTGTCTGAGTTCAGTTTCTGCCTTTCTGGTGTTTGGTTTGTAGCATGCTCCTGAATACTGCAGGCAGTAGACTGGGAGGGCTGTGTTGTATGGATGTAGATTTCTTGTAGAAGAGGCTGAGTTAGGGACAACAATTCAAATATCACTTTTCTACAGTGGTGTGTAATCACCACTCTCTTTTATGCGGGGTGGATGAGAAGATACAGGTGCTTGTGCACTTATTTCTTCTGGAAATGGAGGCCTGTTCCTTTGAGAAAGCTTAGGAGCCTTTCCTTAGCCTCCTGTGGCTATTCTTCTTCCAAAGGGAAGCAACTCCCATTTGATCTCCCATTTGATTTGACAGAGATTGGTTACTTCTGTTCTTGTAAAAGCTCTGTGCGGATGGCTTGAACTGCTTGTACATGCAAAAGTTTAGCAGCGATGCTATTAAGTTTTGCCAATACTTGGCCTGCTTTCATCCAAATCTTCATTTGTGTCATCCTGTCCCTGCCACCCTTGCCTATGTGTTTGTGCTTTCCCTACCTTCCTTCACAAAAAAAAATCAAACTGTTTACTAACACTCCTGACTGCTCATGCCTGGTAATGCTCTGTTCTGCCGTGCAGGGTTCCACAGAGAGCTGTAACACCACTACTGAAGATGAGGATCTGAAAGGTAGGTGTTTTGCCTGTAACTTCTAATACATGTAAGTGCAGGCAAGGGTTCCTGGAGATTGGGTAATTGCCCTGATATAGCTTCCCAGATTTCTGTGTGTGACTCAGTTCATAAATTTGCCATGACACTGTCATTCCTGTCTCAGTGGGATGATATGCTGGGGAACCAGCTGACTTGGCCTTTGTGGTATATAAACCCTGTTTGCCCTGAGCTAATTTGTTTTTGTCTCAGAATTGGAACTCTTTCCTTGCAAGTATCATAATCTGTTCATCTCCAGTCCATTTCTAGGCGTGGAAAATCTTTACTAGTCCCTCAAGGTTTAGAGTCTGGCTGTGCTTTTTGTGCTTCTCTGCAGGTTACAGGGAGTTGAAACCTCTCTGTTGCTCACTTGCAAAAGAAGCAGTCTCCCTTCTTGCCTCTTTCTGGGAATCTCTTCAGTGATGTGCACACACCTTTCTCCCCCGCGCCCCTCCGCTTTGGGTCTATTTTTGCTTCAAAGACAAAGATGATTCTCAGCCTGTTGTCTGTGAATGGAAATGATTTCTCATGTCCCCAGTGGAGATGTCGGCAGAGGGAGAGGCTAAGAAGAGAAGAGATTTCATGCCTTTCAGTGACCACGTCATAAATATTCTGTGCTTGTAAAACTCTCTAGGTGAAAGGAGCTCAGAGTCCTGTATCTGCTCATGTTATTTAAGCAGCTGTTCTTTTCCTGTCCCCCTAAAGAAGGAAGAGCAGAAAGAAATTTTCCTGAATGAGCAGATTCAGGATGGGTGAATGCAGTTGGCATTCTGAGGCAAATGTGATAATAGTTTGCATTTTGAGGCAGAGGTATTCTCGTTCTCCCTGTAGTCAATCAGAGTTACATAGCCAGGGAAAAATCAATGCTGGCCCTGTGGTGTAGCAGCAATGTCACCTCAGTCAGCTGGGCTAGTTCCTGATGCTTTTCCTGCAGCTTATCAGAAGCTGCTGGCTCCTCTTCTGAGGAGTTGCAAGGAGCAGAAATTCTCTACAATACTGGTTATTTCAGATGAGACCTGACTGTGTTACAGCATAGTATTCCGGCTCTCACCTTTTTGCCAAAGAGTAATCTGTGGTTTAAGAACCCAGCTTCGAGGGAAGGGAACTGGATGACTTTTGTAGTGTGGTAATGAAACTGATTTATCTAATCTCTGCTGGATATCTATCCAGAATAGATACTTTTCTAGAACCTCGTCTCCTTTGGCAGCTTTTGTTCAGTGGAGGTCCCAGACTTGAGCCATTTGAGCCGATGGGTGTCTTGCAAGTCAAGAATACAAATGCTGTGAGGAGAGGAAGGCTAGGATGCGAATAGATGGTGAGGGAAGGAGGGCAGCTGGCCAGGACTAAATCTATGAAGAATTATATAGGGCTGCATTGCTGCAGATCAAAACTGCGATTTTCTGGCAGAGGTTAAAATACTATGATTTTAATAGAAGGGACCATTTGAAAGGTTGTTGGGTGGGGAGTGAGCTTGCACATAATGGTTTGTGCTATGGCCAGCTCTATCTGGTAATTTTAGTGCTTTTCTTTACAGCAGTATTCCTTTTCCACTCCCGCCCCTCCTTGTTTTAAGCAAAGCAAGCACTCAAGCAAGATTAAATAGACCAAAAGGTTTGGGGGTGTTGGAGTTCTCAGTGTTTTGCATAGCCATGACTCTGGGAGAAGGGAAGAGCTCATGCAACTCAGCTTCTGACCTCTTGTTTTCAATAGGCACAGGTTACGCAGATCTGTTCTGTGTCGTAGGAGACATCATCTTGATACATCAGTGAAGTTGCCTCAGGGCTATGCTGTTTCCAGTGTGGTGGGGCTGAAGGGAGCAGCCCCCCGTGTCATTATAAATTGCACAGCAGATCCATGTTGTAGAGCTGTCTACTTGGCTTTGCCCTGGAGGATACTCCTGCATGTTTTGTGCCCAGCATTGTGGTTTCTTTAATGTTCTCCTATTTCCTTTCTCTTTTTTTATTTACTGAACTTGCGTGTTTTGTTTGTGTTTGTGTTTTAATTCCCTGCCATGCTAGCTCCCCCTCTCTCCACCGGGGACGGCAGCTCAGTGCTTGAAGGACGGAGGCACAGTGAGAGCAAAACACAGACTGAGTCCATGCAGTCCCAGCTTTCTCTCTGTTTCTCAGCCAGTAAGTCCAGGGGTGCAGTGCTTCACGGCATCTTTTTCCCACCCCTCCCTACCTTTCCCATTTCTCCTTCCCCAAGATTTTTCCTATCCTCAACTTCCTTCCAGAATGTTGATTTTTTTTCATTTCCAGTACTCCAGAATAAAAAGAAATCATCTCCCTTCCTGCAAAATACCCTCCTTTGCACACTGAAAACTTCCAAACTTTTCCCTTCCCTTTTGAAAAGACAGAATCTCATCCTGGGTAATTTCATTCCTTTGCTTTCATCTGGGTGAGATGTGGAGTTCTCAGCAGAGACGTTGCCTCTCGGGATTTGCTCGGGCAAGTCGCTGCATCTCTTAGCTTCCCTTCCTGTAAATGGGGTCAGTGGTGCAGTTCTGTGATGGAGGGGGACACGTGAGGCTGAATTCAGTCTCACTTGGTAAGAACTTTGGAGCTCCCTGGGCATGGATGGTGCTCGGGAAGTACAGAACAAATGAAAAGCAGTTGTTAGTGAGGATGCTCTGGAAGGGAGGCTATGGTTGCTGGAAGACCCTCCAGCATTTCTGAATCCACCATCAGGTGCTCCGAATGAAAATCTTTGGATAATGATGGCTCTGAGGAGCATCTTTCTCTATGTTGTGCTTTACCTTGCATGTCTGTTGTGCTCAGTTAGCTGGTACCGCAGTTAGTCTGCCAAGTATGGTGCATTGATCCTCGAATCAGCTGCCTCCACAGAGGAGCCTGTGGCTGAAAAACTCTGAAAATGGGTGTGAAAAAGCTAGTAGGTTGGAGAAGATGTAGGTGGGGTTCCCAGCCTTCCCCCTACACACATACACGTTACTAGTTGGCTGTTGAATGCTGCAATGGCAGGATCCTTAATGCGAGTTGGGAACATCTGGAGTATTTGATTCTGCTCAGGTTAGTCTGGTGGAAGGGAGGACCCTCTTCTGTCTTCTCCTGTCGTCTTTTCCTGTTTTCCTGCACACAGCGCCAGTGTCTCCTATGATGCAGCAGTCAGAGCCTCTTTGTTAATTATTTCTTAAGTAGCTCTAAGAATGTCAAACTGCTGGTTTGTGAGGTGCAATGGCAAAGGTGTTTTGCTTAGCCAGAATGGAAGGGAAATGATCTCTTCTCAAGTCCTTTTTGCTGTGAACTGTCCATCGCTGCTTTTTTATTACCTCATAGCTCTTGTTCATAGCTAGGCCCTGCTTGGTGCCCAGAGCAGTGCCAGCTCGCTGCTCAGTGAGCAGTGTGGGGCAGCATTCTCCCTCCCCGCTCCTCTACGAGTTGAGATGTGCAGTGGTTTGGATGCCCTGCTTCCTTTCCCCTTCACTTGCCTCTCGTACTCGCCCTCGTGCTGCTTTGTCACCACCCTGGCTGGTGTTTTAGCTCGCCCTCAGACTACCTCCAGCAGCATTAGTGCATTCCTACCTGCTCCACGGGATCCCCTCGGAGCAGCACCCAGCCCAGCTGAGGTGACAGAGGCAGCAGAGCAGGCAGAGCTTGCTGGGATGTGGATGTGTCTGTGTGCCGACAGGGGTTGGGGCTGTGTGTGTATTTCTTTGTTGGCTTTTATTTTGCTTTCTGGTTTACGTTTGTTTGTTTATTATTTTAATGCTTACGTTTGTTTTGCAGCTACACAGTCTTGTGAAGAGAAGCTTCTTGCCTGGGATAGCCCAGGGCAGACATTGGAGTTAGAGCGTGCTCGGTCGGAGCCTTTGCTAACTCCAGTAGTTCCCTTTGTACTTAACAGTGCACCGTGTAAGTTAGCAGCCGGGTAGCAGTAGTGGAGTAGTGCAACTAACGTTAGTTTACCGTAGACTCGAAGCTCCCCTTCTCTCCTCCACCTCTGTGCCACCCGCCCTCCCGTCCGTCCGGGAGGGGACGGCGAGCCCTTCCGAGCTAACCGCAGCCCAGAGCCGGCACCGGGCGGGAGGCACGGCCGCTTGCTGCGGGCGGGGATGGGGAAGGGGCGCGGGCGCAGGGGCCGGGCTGCTGCAGGGCGCGCTCAGCCCCGCGGCCGCCCCAAGGC